>CM060071.1:17285255-17546018 GCA_030533445.1 Cyprinodon diabolis
TTAAACACTGATGCTCTTCTTTGCAATTAAAGACAGGCCATGCCTTAACTCCTTTAAATGTGTTGAACCTTACATTTATTTTAAAAAATGGGTATTTGTTCTGCATTGCAAAGGAGAGTAAATAACTGCCTTATTTATTTCCCTGTATTTTGTGACATTTGCCTTGTATTTATGTGTAAACATACATTAACTGTCTTTATTTTAAAGGAGTTAAATATCCTATTTGTTAAAAGACTGAGATTGATAAAAGTATTTTTGAGTCTTTGATTTCTTTACTTGTTATTATTAGTGGTGGACGTTTTACACAAAGTGCTGTTTCAATTGTAAATGAGATTTTAGTTCATGCATATTGTGTAATATACCTCAATTTGTTTGTTGGTGACTCACTGGACCGTTCCTTGGACTTCTTTATTTATTAAAAATCTGCTGAATGCTGCTAAACATGAAAAATGCTAACAATAGTATTTATTTGGAAATAAGGGATATTTTTTGTTGATTGTGTTTGCTTTTCTGATAAAAAATGAGAACTGCTGCTAGGAGGTACAGTAACGCTTTTTATCTATCTTGATTAAAATTTAATAAAAAAAACTGAGAGATAATTCATAAAGTAAAATAAAAACCATAGCATTAGCTTCTTTTTCTTCTTTTTTCCCATTAAAAGGTGAAGATAAAGATTTTCTTTGCTTGTTCTAGCCGGTCAAAGTGGAAAAACATAATTTAACATGGGGTGCCCATGTGCACATACATTAGCTTGCCCCATTCAGCATTAATTTATCCTGAGAAACATTAACATGCATGTCGACCTGATTGTCAATGTATATAAATCACTCTCTCAGTCAGATTAAAATTTCAATTCAATTCAGTTTATGTATATAGCGCCAATTCACAACACATATCATCTCAAGGCACTATACAATTCTACCAGATTATACAGTGAAATTGATTCTAAGTTTTCCATCTAAGGAAAACCAGTTGATTGCATCGACTTATTGACTCAAAGGCAATCCCTCACACCAAGGAATGCCTATAGCGACAGTGGAGAGGAATTTCACCATAATCTAGTTGAATCCAATGAGAATATTCCACTTGACAGGTTTACATGATTAATTTTTAGTCCGATTACTTATGTCCATGTAAACGCAGCTTCTATTTTTAGACATTTTTGGCAAAGATAATAGGAACATTTAAAATTATTCTTGTCATTCTCTTAATAAAAATCCTTATGCATTTATATTAACTGACCTAAAATTGTACATTCTTAAGCTGGTTTGACAGATGTGCCTCGTTTTTAAAAACACAAAGCTGCATTTTTGTAATTGGCTGACATAAATAAATTGTACAGTATTTTAATCTTTTCTTTTGCTTGTGTGGTTATATTTATGGCTGAAACTAACAATTATTTTGCAATTCAATCAGTCTGTCAATTATTGTTTTCATTCATGGATTAATAATCAGGTAGCTAAAGGTTTCTTGAAGATTATTTGCAAAATTAAACCAGGTAAAACTAAAACTTTTCCACTTGACGAGATCTGGATAGAGCACTTTGACAGAGATTTAAAAAAAAATCTTAAATACAAAATCTTTATATGTTTTTTTACAATCTAGGCATAATTACTGCTCTAAGTGGATTGCTCTACCAGCTAAATGCCATTTTTAGAGTCTCCATACTCCAGTTAAGGATTAATCAATTGCTAAAACAGTTGATGATTATTTCAATAATCGATTAATCCCAGTAAATAGTTTCAGCCCAAGTTATATTACATATACTTTACCTTGTTACTAGAAATTTATCTTAATAAATAGTTTCCAATTTCCTTATCTGCTTATACTGTAAGCACAACAAAGTAACATATCCTTCCTATCTAGTTTACAGAGAGTGAATTAAAACAATTGTCTAAAATGCATGGAAAATTCACCACTCACAGAAATTACTTAATGCACTATAATATCTTAAAATGCACTATACAGTATGCAAACAATTAAAGAAAGTTGTTTTGTGATAGTTGATTACTCATGGTTTTATCTCTTGGGCTTTCATAAATCTTTTACTACTCTTGGTGACGTTGGTAGGACACCACAATGTAAGACAAAACTACAGGTTTACATATGATTTAAGAAATTCTGAATTAGTTTGTTGCAGTTATGGAAATAACACCAACAACCATGAACATTAAAATTCAGAGATTTTTAAACTTTTTGGGGACTTTTAAACATGATTAATGAGCTTTTTTTTTTTTTTTTGCGACAAACACTTTTTTCTCACAATCTTTTTTAGATGAAATAATATGAATATGTTGAAAATCATGCCAGGTCTTGAAGCTGATTTGTGATACTGTCAGTCTATTACTCTATCAAAGCTACCGGGAACCACTATTGGGTCTTTCTTCAGGGCAATGCAGGATAGTCCCTGCCACCTATATATCCATGTGAAGCAGACTTAGGAGATGGTGATGGATTTCAAAGGTGACAAATATCCTGATCGCTTCCATCCCTGTGTGGTGCTCTCAGCTGCACCGCTGCTGGCAGGATAGCTCTGCTGGAGCGGGTTAAGGCGGAACAGAAGACTGTAGTAAGCAGCTCTGTCTCAGACGTCTGCATATGAAGATGGAAGGGGAGGGCGCTCCGCATCATTAAGGACTCCACCCATCATGTACAACACATGCTGTTCCTGCCTCTCCTCTCAGGCAGACGGCTGAGGAGCATCCAGAACAAAAACACCAGACTCAGAAAGAGTTTCTATCCAGCAGCTTTTGGATTACTGAACTTGAGCTGTACTTTAATTTTATTGAATATTAAGGCTCAAGAGTCCAAATTTCTTACCACAAACATGCAAATGTGAACTGATTGAATAATGAAATAAAACTAAAATCATTCAAGGTTTAACTGTATTTTTATCTTTGTTATCTCTTTAATCCTTTATTTTATACCTATAATTTTCCTCTTTTTATTGTCTCACTTCTTCTGACATTTTTTCACAAACTCCCTTCTGCCTCCACTGACTGCAGTGTTGCATGTTTAATCCATCTCTGAAGGATTGTGTGTAACAGCAGACAATGACCCTGACAAACACAAGGCTCGGTAACAACCTGTCGGTCAGCGATGGTTTCAGTTAAACTGCTATTTGAAGTGAAGGCATTTCAAATGCTTTCACCTTCTCCACAGTTTGCTTCCTATAATTTTTACGGTCACTTGCTCTTTTCTCATCAGGTCTTTTTTTAGTGAAACCAAATGGATTTATGTATGACCTCAAAAAAGTAAGAATACTTAAAACATCAAAAGAACTCTTCTATGACACTATAAAAAAATACTGGCAGGGATTTCAAATTCTTTATCTCCACAAGACCAAATCAGGTCAGAAAAAACCCACCACAGACAGATTAAACCTGCATGGCCATCTTAATCCCTAAATTCTGTGAAAGAGTAGTATAGTTAAGATTTAGGGTGCATAATAGAAGACAACCGACAACAGTGAAGATCATTTAAAGAAGGATCTGAATACTTCAAGCTTCTGCAATGTTACAGGAACATACTGCGTGCTGTCATGTTGTGCAAAGAGGGCTGTTTTGTGTTACAAGTATTGAAAGCAGGATTACTAATAAGTCTGGCACCAGTGTTAAACACATATGGCAAACATGCTGCCATCAATCCGTCCTTCTGAGAAGCATTTATATGGGCCTTTGCAAACATTTCTTGGCCCCTATCTGTAAAGCCAGCTTAGCTCCTTATTTTCTGACCTTTTAACTTTATGCATTTCTGGGTCAGGGTAGCAGATGCTTCTCAATTAAATTTGTGCACAGTAGAGACCAGGCTATGTCCATGGCAGACCAAAACCTAGGAAAACCCATTGTGTTTTCATGACCTCTGACGCATAATTGAAATTTCCTTATAATCAATATTTAGGAGAATGTTGAGTCTTTTCTTTCTGATCAGTAAGATAAAGGATATACAGTATAGATATTGGTGTTCCTTAATGTTTTATTATTCCCTAATTTTTTTGTCTTTTTTAAAACACCGGTATTTATTACCACATGTATGTATGTTGTATTTTCTTATTTTATAATGATCCAATTTCAATGAGGAAAAATGCAGTCTCAAGATGAGGTGAGTCTTCAATAATAACTGAAAGTTTGTTATGCAGATGCATAAAGGACTAAGATGGAAAACTTCAGGGTCCAATAATGGAATGAACTAAAAAGAGAGCTTAAAATACCAAGAACGATAATAGAATTTAAACAGATGGGATTGCATAAGAGATGCAAAAAAGTGTCGCAAAAATGATCACAGCACTGATGTCTGGTCTGATCACTCATTTCACACACCTGCTTAGCTTAGCCCAGTTCTCATAACCCACTCATCTGATCCATCTGCATTAGTGTCTATTTAAACAGCCTTCAGACCAGTAATCAGTGCCATATTATTTTCAACCCGTTGGTGAGTCTTTTTCTAGCGTTCCTTTGTTCTGACTGCCTGATCCGGACCTATTCGGCTGACCTCTGTTCCCGTCTGATCTGCTTGCCTGACCTGTCTTCTGACTCATGGCTGTTTTTGTGGACTGGAACTGTTTCCCGACCACTGAGTCTGTCTGCCTTGGTTCAGCCTGTCAGCCCCATTTTGTACTGTACCTGTAACTGTGACCCGAATCCGTCTTGGATTCTCCTTCGGCACCTCATTGTATCTCTGGCCTTCCTGGCTTTGACAAGCGACCACGTACTGACATCGGCTTTGGGTTCACCCACTGGATCATCCTACCTACATCTGTCTGCTCGGTTCTGATCTCCTGCCTGCTACCGATACATCAGCGTCTGTGACTCTCTGTGTGGCAATGGGCGCAATCGCAACATAGCCAGCCGGCTGGAACCATCCTCTACCTCTTCTGAACTGAACTATCAGACCATGTTAGTGACTCACTCTTTTGTGATCATCCACTTCCAGAAAGAGGTGTGCACCAACCTGCTGTCTCCACCTGCAGAGGTTTGTGCCTTAGACGTTGACGCCGCTCACTACGATTCTGTTTTCAATAAACGTTCTGATAAATCGTTTGTTTGGCTTGAATTCTGGATCCTTCGCTTCTGAGCCTGGCAGTGAGAGAAGCTCCAGGCTGCTGAATTGAGAGGGTAAACTAATGATAATAATAATTATGGAACAACAGGGAAAGAATACCTATTGAAAAAAAGTGGCTATCAGAAAGACAGCATCAAAGAGACAAGAAACAAAACAACAGGAAGTCAAAGAACCACACAATGTACAGACAAAGACAAGTAACAAAACAAAACCGAACTCAGAACTAGATTTAGGTTTGACTTATGCTTGACACATCCTGCTACCTCATTACGAAAATTTAGCACTCATGCCCCTTTGCACGGCGTCTACACAGCCTAAATTTTCTGACTAAGCGCCAAGAAACATTTGTAACTATGGAGACATGCAGAATAACAATATGGAACTATATAAACATTTAGATACATCTTATGACTTGGCCCTTAAATTTCACTTAGATCAACAGGTTATGAAAAACTCTTAAAAAGGAATTAGTCACTATTGGATAACATGAAGAGGCTATGTATATTGTGCAAATAAGACATGCAGACAGAACTGTTCACCATTTATACTGTGTTAATGTACCAGTGACAGACAGACTGACTGACAGACTGACTGACTGTTTGTGAAGGAACTGTGAAGCTATGTCAAATTTCAATTCTACGTATTTATGTTCTTCTTAAGTTGGTATGTCACATATAATTGTAATAATATGCATTAAGTATGAGACTATTAATAAAAAAAGGATATTATTACTTTTGCAATGTATCAAAGAGTTGAGGAATTAATGATACCATACGAGATGCTGATTTGTCTTCAAATAAACCAGAGAGAGGTTGCAGAAATGGTTCGAGAATACTTATGTAACTTTTATATACCTACAGAGAATCCGCCTACAATCATTCTGAGTCACAGGGATGCCATTTTTCCCTTCACACTAAAGCCCAGGTAGTAATGGAACAACACCAGCGGCTTGCTGAGATAGCCACGGCAGGAAATGGTTGAAGTTCTGTACACTGATTACCTCCCCAGGAATCAACGATTATCTTCAGATGGGTGGCTCTGACCCTGACACACAACTTAATTATAGTTGGCTTCAACAAGCTCGGACAACTGATCCCCCTGGGAGACAAATAGACCTCAACTTGAAGTGAAAAGTGAACACCTCTCCCTGTAAAAGAAAGGAATAGGTTCACTGAAGCACTTAATGCATCAAGACAAAACTCTAAACTCTGATAATAGTTTATAACAATGTATTGCTGTGATGCAGGGACTCATTTTTTTAATTAGTATGAGTCTGTCTTCAGATATTTAATCACTTTTTATCATAAAAGTAAAAAAAAAAAGCATGGCAACAATATACACACAAGAAAAAATAACTCTTTATTTTAGATATTTTATTTCAGATATAGAACTAGTTGTTTTTCAATTAAACAAAACACCCAGAAATTTCTTTGCCCTACATACAGAAGAACGTTGCAGGTGCTGCTGACTAACACTTCTCCCTCCTTCTGCCGTATTAGCTTTCTGTTCAACTCTGTGGCTAAAAATGGCTATAATAAATTCTCAATATGCAGTTAAATCAAGATACTTGCATAAGCTGAGCAAACAGAAATAACCATTATTTCATGCTATTATTTCTATAGCATACATTTTTCTCGTTTAGGGTATACAGAATCATTTTCCTTGCTGTATAAAATAATAAGAGAAATATTTTTCTTTTTACTTTCTGAAACGTCTGAAGTTATGCATTTACTTGTATTGGAGTTTATTTGTGTTAATAAGGTTGTTTATCAGTGGTTTTAAAAAAAGAAAATGTCACAGAATGAATAAAATAATAAAAATTGAGCTAATTATGTATTTAATCTTTCAAAAAAAAAGTTTACTTTTGACATGCATTGCATACTAGGTTAGACAAATGTAATTACTAAAACTAAACTCGTAGAAATAAGGTAATCAACTAAGCTCTCATTGTGAGACATTAACCATCTGAAACTGAGCACATCTAAATGTTTTCAGTAATTACAGCTGCTAATCTTAAACTGAATGGATTTTGATTTACCTTTTGGAATAAGAAGCACCTCAGAAATGCTTCTTGTTGGTTTACATTCGTGCTACGCGGTTAAGCGCTTCAAAATATCAAAGATTTGAGCAATATCCAAAGAAACCTGCCTCTATCTGAACACTGGGATAATAGACTGGAAGAAGGTGAGGAGAGTAGTGAGAACTGCAGAGATCATTGGGACTCCTCTCCCCTCCATAAAAGACATTTCATCCCAGTGTTGCGTGTCCCAAGCCCGTAACATTAATCAATGACCCCTCACACCCCCACCATGGGCTGTTCTCCATGTTGCCCTGCGGGAAGAGGCTATGCAGCATTCAATGCAGGTATAACAGATTCCAAAACAGCTTCTTCTCCACTGCTATCAGACAGCTGAATGTTGAAAAAACTGGGGAAAAAAGAAAAAACTGAAAAAAGCTGAATGTTGAAAAAACTCTAAATCATGTCATAGTCTCTGCATCAAACTGACCTTATCAATGTGCTTTTCTGATCCATGTTTTCTTTTTTTCCCCAATGTTTACATTTGATCACTGCTACACTTTAAGAAATGGAAATGTCATGAGGCCGTACAAAATGAAATTTCCTTTTGTATACACTCTGGGCCGGATTTATCAAGATCCAATTTTGCGTGCAGTAATTTGCGCTCGCAAACTGGAATTTTGCGCAAGGGGCTGAACCATGGTTTGCGGGTGATTTAACAAGAGTGATTGCGTAACTGGTGGCAGGCGCAAAACTGTTGGAGACGCCCTATTTAAATGATGGTTTTGCGCGTTTTGTGGTTTGCGGCAAAGTAGTTTGTAGTTTGTACAAACTAGTGCGTTAAGAAATTTAAATCTTACAGTGACCCCAACAAGAAAATATATATATATATATATATATATATATATATATATATATATATATATATATATATATATATATATAGAGAGAGAGAGAGAGAGAGAGAGAGAGAGAGAGAGAGAGAGAGATAGGTGGTATGTGGCTGAATTTCTACCTCACTGCAGTAAAAAAAACAAAAAACTGGTGTTTTGTATTGGCCTGTAGAAAAATGCACATACCAAATGGCTCACAAGAAGTGATTGTGGATGAGATTACTGCGCGTACTGTACTCATCCCCGCAGCATTGGCATGTTGCTCCACAGGCGCAGGGGGGAGGTCTGGTTTCTCCGTTAGGGCGTCAGGGCGACATGGCATTTAGAACGTCGGACAGCACTTCTGAAAAACGAGATTGGGAGATCCAATGTTGCAAGGAGTTTTGTGATAGCTGGTATTGCGTGGGTCCTCCTTGTGGCTGGCTCCAAATCCATTCGGAGTTCCCCCAACAGCTCCAAAATGGCAATGCTGGATAAACGATATGTTTTGATGATCGTTTCCTCGTTCATTCCAAAAATATTCACACGGGATGAAAAAATGCGTTCTCTGCGTCTCCTTGCTTCATTTCGATGTCTCCTTCTTGCGACAATAACCGCTGCCATGTGTGCGCAATTACGCATACAGACCATTTGCACCTTCTTTTGAAACGTGTTAAATATAGAGTCAGATACCGTTAGCAAAATTGCTTTCAGGTTTGATAAATGTTTTTGCGAGTGCTAAATTAATATATTTACATGTTCTCGTCCCACAAGACGCACTTTTGCGTGTAAACGCCCCATATTGAATATTCATTGCAGAAAAAGTACTAAATGGATAAGAGGCGCTATTTAGCACGTTTTAAAGACCAAATCCTTTTAGCACGCTGTTGATAGATCAGTTTGTACATTTTTTAGCGTGCGCAATGAAATAGCTCACGTTTTTATACACGCAAACCTTTGATAAATCCGGCCCTCTGTGTATACATAATGACAATAAAGTTTGTCTCAGTCTAAGTCTAGTGGAGCGACCATATTACCCAGACAGGATATTGCAGAACCCAGCCCACCCCTCCTTATCACCCCACCTTCACTGACAACAACTTTACTTAAAGCTTACAATTGTCTGCAGCAGTATGGTAAATGTCGGGACAATAACTTGTCCTCTAGGCCAGGGGCCACGTTTTTAAGGCAAAGGACCCCCAAACTGATGGCGAGATGGATTGGGGAGCCCCTAATTATATATATTGTATGAAATTTTGTATTACATATGGGGTCATATAACGAAAGTAATTTCTCCCTGGGATAATTAAAGTATTTCTGATTCTGATTCCTGGTTTATGGGACAGGTGCTGTGAAAGAAACGGTGCCCAGTTTGAAAGAGCTCCTGTGTGTCGCTGAATGTGGGCATTGATGACTGAAAGACATCTTCTGCTTACATTTATCTTTTTATTACGGTGTGTTGAAATCATGTTAATGCGTATTTAAAGACATTTCAATCAGTGGAAAAAAATTGCAGGGGGGATATTAAAAAAAGTCTAATCAACCAAAACTTTTGTGACCCCATGCAGTACCTCTGTGGACCCCCTAGTGTTGAAGACCTCCGCTCTAGGCTCTTAGAACTGCTGAGAATAGACACTTTAACAGAATATGTTTTGTTTTTTATTCACATTCAGGACCGGATCCTTTCCTTATTTTATCTTTATTCAAGTTGCTTATAAATAAAATCAGTCCAAATTCGCAACAGTCATCAATTATTTCTTTTTGATTAAATTATAATTTTGTTGGGCAGAAAAATGACCAACAATTTTAGGAGAGCATTTCAAAAAAACACACAATTGTAAAGATTTTTTCTGCAGATTTTGTGTAACTGAATCATTATTGAAAGGGGAGGGTTCACAAAAACAGCAGTGTATAGTTGGGTGAGGCCCGTTTCTTTGTGATTAGATGAGCACGGTCAGTTGATAGAGGTGACAATGAAAAGATTTCTGACATGCCGCTTTAAAAGTCTAACTTTAGCTCCTTTATTAGAGTTGCTGGTAATTAAACCTAGCTTTCTATTTTTGCTGCAAAAACATCAAAAACCATGATGTTTTATCACCAAATTAATATTTAATGACCAAAAGCAGAAAAGACCTCACTCTCCCTCTGATTTACAAATGCTTTTCTCTTGCCTCACACCCAGACTTTGATGTTGAGCTGCAGAAAGCATTGTAATATTAACACTCTGACAAGTCTTACACAGTCCAACGCTTTGAGACGATGACAGGTGTGGGAGGCAAGATGAGAGGCGAAGATGCAATCCCACTTCTGCAGAAATCATATGTGATCTTTTAAACTACCCAAAGTCATTACAGCCAAGTTATGGGAACATTGCTAAGTTGCTTTTCCAATCTTAAATGTTCAGTCAAGCAGGATACAGGCAGGATAAGTAAGAATAATGTAAATTGTACTTAAGTTTGCAAATGTATTAGCCCTGATTCATTTTCTGGTTTTGTTTGTAATGAAGTTGATCCAAACCAATGCTTAAAATGATATGCCTTTCGATATCTTCTTCAAAGGATCCATAAGTTTAATTTATTAATCAAAGTAGAGCTAATTTAATACATAAACAATGATAGACTCTCACTTACTTTTCAGTAATGGTTACTGCAAAAGTTTAAATATATATTTTTGTAGCCATCGATTAGCTCTGTGAAATCACAGTTTTCAGAGTGAAAATACAATCTTTAAACAGTTTTATTTTAGCCCACATTTTTGTATTAAAACTGTCTATATCTCTGCTGTAATGTAATATTCTAGCTTTGAATGTTTGTTTCTCATTAGCTGTAAGAGGAAAATCTGTTTAATAACCAGAATTAAAGATGTGGATTAAAGTATGTATGCCTAAAAAAAGAAATACCTCATGAAATTGAGATCATTTGTTTGTGGAATGAAAAAAACTTAACTTGCAATATTTAAATGGATGGAATTCAGTTGCAATGTATGCTAGTTATTGTAAAATTTAATCTGCAAACATTTTTTAACTCTGAATTAGGAAAAAGTTTGTTTAGATATTGCCTTAAATGCTTATTTAACAATTTTGGTGATTTATTATTTCTATTCTAATAAATAGAACTTAGGTTCCTTAACCACAGAGTCATGAATCATTAATATTAAGGGTTTTATTTTTCCCTTGTGATGTTCTGCTCATTTTTCATTGAAAGCTTCCTAAGCCGGGATCAGTTCTTATATCTAGAAGACAAAACTATACTTATAATGTCCCTTTTCTCCCATTTCAGCACAACCATTAGATACATTTTAAAATAGTATATAATAGTTGTTAAGCAAATTTTATAATATGAATACATTGTACATAAAAAAATTGACAAATTGATGAAGAATAAAGAACATAGAGTCCTTAACTAAAGCTTTTATATAATCACTTCTCATTTTTGTGATTTAAGCACATTTAAAAACCCTTGAAAATGTTTAATGTGTGAGAGATTCTTTGTCTCTTATATGTATTCATATCTTTGAAAAGCTGAATGTTTACCAAAGAAATGAGCTGCAAACTAACTCTGATAGGGATAAATATCTTTTCATTAGTAAAATCAAAACACAAGACACATTTAGCTTCTTTCATTTGTGCAAATATTTATTAAAATTAAAATAAACAACTGAAGAGCAAAATGTTTTTAAAATATACAATAAAAAAGTGCAGATAGCAAAGCTTCTATGACGATTTGAATACCACCGTGTTAAATAACTCAGGCACAGGTGCACCCCAATAAATTATGATGTTATTAATATTTGTTGAAGACATTTCATTTAAAAATATTAACTAGATATTTAATCTGCGATTGTTACTTATATATTTATAGCTTATATATTTCAAATGTTAATCTCAGTTATCCTTGGTTGTTATAACACAATGCTCAAAAAAGGCCAAAATCCAGTTTTTATTCAATAATTTAACATTACATAAAGTTTTTTTTTTGGTTCTATGGAGCGAAAAAGTTTGGTTTAAACAAAGTAGGACAACCAACTGGCATAAAGGCATTTATAATAAGTTATAAGCTGTATTTGACAAAATGGACTGAAATAATACTTTTAAATTTGTCACAGTGTGTTTTGCACAATTCTAATTTATTGTGCTGCACCTTGATGTACATAATTGCAAATTTGTGCGGGCCTTTCCATTGATCACCCACAGTTCATGTTCAAATAAAGAAAATAAAAAGCTTTGATGTGACTTTTGCTCCCTTTTTTAGATTTAGTTGCAGTATTATGGATAAGAATAATTTCCCTGACTTTGACAGTGGGAGGTTAAGCATAGATATTAGAAAGGTAAAGTATGTCTATGAGAGAACGACAATCAAATACTGCTCACATTTAAAATCAGTCATACTTATAAATCTATAAATGTGAATTAATTTTGCATCCATTTTGAAAAAATTGGACATACTTTACTGCATTTCTAAACATCTGCCTAGACTCCCCCCCAATCCCAGGCAGATGTTTTAGTCTAAATTCTCCCCATGCTTCCTCATGTTATATTTATGTTCCTAAATATCTCTCTCTGGGCCTGTGAGTCTGAAACTGCCTTACAGGCAACCTGATTGGCTGCTTTTTGTATTTTTCCATTATTTCTCTGATTCGGAACAAATTACTCCGTCCAATGGTGAAGTCACACCTGGTGGCCCCCATCGCATAGCCCACCTCGCACTTCTTTGTGGCCAAGCTGTAGCCCTCAGCTCTGGCTGTGACGCTGTATTCTCCAGGGTTCAATAGGCGCCAGTAATCACCATCAGCAGCTGTTAGGAAGCCAGACAAAAAAAAAAAAAAGTGAAGAAAGTTACACTTTTGGATTTTGGGGTAGCCTAACTCAGTTGTTCTAGAATATACAACTTAAACTGTCAGTTCAACCCATAACTCAGAAAAGAGTGTCATTTATTTATTAACAGGAAAATTGCATTAACCATTGTGGCGCTGTTTGAATAAAGACTTAATGATTTCTTGTACGTGATGGGCAAAACGAGCATTCATTTTTGCATAGAATAAACCCCCCATTTGGATTCCACTTATTCACAAAACATTATTAAATTGTTCTTATTTGTAAACTGCTTTGAATTTAAAACCAAATAATCTGCCACTTCTTAAGTATTTGTTAGAAATAAGGTTAAAAAAAAAAAAACACTTCAATTTAACTGAATAAGAAAAAACAGCATTAGGATTAATAGGGTCTCAGATGAGGCTTAATGACGATGGAAATACTCTAAAGTTTTCCTATAGGAGGCTGGGACCTAATGTTTTCCCTTGGTTAATGTGTTTTAACGGTTAATGTCTTTTAAAAACCTGATTTCATGCTCTGAGTACAAAACCACTTAAGCTTTAATAAAGGGTGAATACTTCTAAGCTTTAGAAGAAATCGCCTCAACCACTCCTAATCAGTAGTTAAAATTCAGAGTCGAGAGCCTTCAGAAAGTTGGCTTAGATCACAAGTGGACTCACACCCCAACGTTTAAGCACACGCCGGCTTTCGCTTATCCTGTTTTTTTATTCCACCATTGCCTGAAATGTCATCTTGCTAGAGGAGTAACCCTTTTCAGGGCCTTATCTTAAGTTTTTTTGAATACAGAATAATAAAAAGAATGTCAAAAAATGTCATGATAAAACTCCTTTGACATTTTCATGAGTGACCTTATAAAGTCACTATTTTCAATCAAAAAATGACCAAAAACAAAAGAATACCTGTGCGAATATCATGACCAATCCCCTCCACAGAGATGATGGCGTTGGCTATTCCTCGTCCTTGCAGGTCCCTCACAATGCCTTTTATCCCACGATGCACCTATGTACGGAAAGCATGATGCACATATTTACTTACTGAGGACGGTTTCTTGCTTTGTCTGTCTCAGTATTCTTTATGTGTTATAAAGCAGTAAAGATCAGAGCATCGTACAGTATAATGCTCATAATGTACCTCTTCTCACTCAGAATCAATATTCAAATAAAGATGTTGAGGCAGGATTGTGGATCCTCTAAGGATTATATTTCAAGTGAGAATGCAACATAACAAGCAAGTTTATTTAAAAGTTTTTAATTTTTACTTGTTGGAAGTGCAATATGACAATAATCACTCTCATTTTAATGCTTTTGCGGAAGAAAAAAAATGTCAAGGCCAAAAAAAAAAAAAAAGAAGGTATGGAGATAAGATTGTGATTGTGGACTTCCATAGCCCTTCCACAAAAGTATTATCTCCCAAATCTTTATTTTTTTTTTCATATTATGTGCCTAACTTAAAAGCATCTAACAGAGTAGTGTTTAGTCAATTATCTGAATACGGTGAGAATTTGACACTACGGTGATGGTAACTGGACAAAGCTGTCCCATTTAAAGTGATATCAACTGACATTAATCTGAAATAGCTAAAAGCTCAATGGTAGGCTACAGAGATTCATTGTTCAGATTGAAAAAATTAGTTGCTGAGGGGACGGTGGTGGCAGCATGATGCTGTGGGATGCTTGTTCTTTTAAAAAGAAGTCGGCTAGAGCTGATGAGACAATAATGAAAGAAAACCTCTCAAAGGCTGATTGAGTTTACATAGTTGCTTCCTACATTCTATTTTTCTGTGAAACACACACATTTAATATTTCATTGTTTTACTTTTTATTTCTATTTTGTTGTATTGTTTTATCACAGCAACTGGTCTCAAACTGTTCAGAAAACCTTTGTTATCATTGTATCATGAAAACACAACGATAACAGAGGTTTTTTGTGTAGTTTTTATCACAGTCAATTGTGTTTGGAATAATCCAGTCTAAACCTTAATCCAGAAAATGCTGCACGACTGGAAATTTTCTTTTCACAAATGCTCCCCTACCAATCCGACTAAACTTTTGGTATTTTCCAAAGAGGACGGTATGAAAATCTATGTACTGTATCTAGATGAGTAAAACTGGTGGATTTCAGTTTTGCTCCCCAAAAAGAAACGGGGTACTAATGAAATGGGGGGTAAATAAGGGGAAAATATAATTAAATAAAATGATACATTGCATCGGATGTGAAAACATTAGCAAGGCACTATGATCAAGTGAGTATCAGGGGGTCTGAGTTGACTTGGTACCTGCTCCATGAAAACAAGAAGAGACTCTCGATTGTTCTCCCACTCCTCTGGCAGTTCGCTTTCATGGGGGAATTTGTCACAACCCACATACATGGACAGTTCGAAGCAGTTGGTGTGCAGGTAGCTGAAATCATTCATACCTGCCAGAAAAGATACACACATTTCTGGTAAGTATCTGATTACTCACCTAAAGTCTAAAGCTGTGATTAGAATGAAGCAACAGAATGATTTTTAAAATAAGTTTTTGTCTGATCTGTTTTGTTTTTTTTCTGGTGTAAAAAAAAAAAACCCTCTTAACACTTTTAGAATAAGTGTGAAAAGCCGGTCCGGGATATGGACACTAACTGCCGGCCGCTGTGTGCCAGGACGCCCCGTTGATTGTTCCGTCCTCCTTGGCGAAGTCTTCTGTGTGACAGACCCGTCGGCTGGCATCAGTCATCAGGCGGTGGGTGGAAGCATAGGAGAAGGCCAGCCACCGGAAGACGTGTTCATCAGGGGTGGGAGTCTGCTCCCTGGTCACCCCCTGGGAGCGAGTTCTGTCATATGGGAAGGTCACCACAAGCTCGCCTCCCTGGAGGTTCCCACCCAGCACAAAGGGCATTTTCTCCGTCCATGCTATCAGCGCTCGTGTCTCCAAGGCAACCTGCAACGGGGGCACACAAGAGGCATGGATAATATAATTAGTACGATCATCTCATCGCTGTGATTGCTAATTTAACTCCCTCATTCTAAAATAATCTGTGCTCTCCAGGGGGATTGATAAAGATATCAGAGCGGCTGTTTACACACTGCATAGGCATGTCAAGAGTAAATATTCTAATAAGTAAAACAGAGCATTTGCATTTATCTCTAAGGCCCTGCCCATCTTGCTGGGGCTCAAGTAATGAAACCAGCATTCCTATCTGCAAGCCCTGCCAGTCAGTGGGGCAAACAAGGATAGGATTCATGGCTCTGTGTGCACAGATGGGAATCCCAGCTCTGCAGCTGCAGCAGCTATACTGGAGGCTCAGTGTGACTCATACATGGCTCGGGTGCTAACATCAAAATACTCTTGAGGGTAGAGCTTTTAATAGCCCACTCTGTGTATTTCAGCTCACGGCCTCTTTGTCATAGACAGCAAACTCATCATCCACCTCTCCCAAAATAGACAAGTGCTGATGGGGCCTCGTGACAGCTTTACCCTTTTCAAATGGACAGTGGTCCCCACTGTGAGATGTGTTTGTTTTCTAGAAGGGAAAAAAAGCAGGAAAAATACACAGTGGCACCCTTGGGTGAGCCTTTCATTCAGCCCTACACACACACATATATACATATACATATATACATCTATACATATGGTTGTTTTAACCAATGTTTTGGTTAAAACAACCAATCTAATTTGGTATATCTATATTGGTAAAAGGGAAAACCAACACGAATTGATCACTTTGACCAAAATATTGGTTAGTTACTGTGAGAACATTGAAAGCCGTAGTCAGGGTGTTAATGCTGTACATGTATGGATCAGTGAAACTGTTCTCTAGGTCCATAACCATTACACACAACCCTTGACTACAGTCAAACAGTAAGATCAGTAAACCAACAGTTACATTTTCAATTCAATTAGTTGATCTAAAACCAATGGCTTGGTCAGTGTCTGTTTGGTCAATCTAACCAAAATTGATTTACCCAACTAGATTGTATTTTTATCAAACTGATCCATTCTTTAAGTGTGTTTTGAAACATTTCTAGTTTTTAGAATATTGTGAAAACTAAGAGAGCACATTGCAAAAATGGTCTAGAAATAAGTGAAAATTTCTTAAATTAAGTGTATTTAATCTTCATTTGAGTTGGTAAATAAGATGATTTGCCAATGGAATTAGTATTTTTACTCTTAAAATATGATTATTAGATAATATGAGCTTGAAATGAGACAATGCAGTTGTTTCTTTTCTTATTTTAAATGTAAATTGTCTTGTTCCATTGGCAAAGTGTCTCACTTACCTCCTCAATTCAAGAAAAAATTATTTATTTAGATTTCAGTTTTTTGCAGTGAACCTCTCTCAGAGAACATGCTATTTATAACCATCTTTGGTAAGCTACTTGCTGGCTGGCAAACAAATTTTAAATATAACAAATTGGATAATTCAGCTTCATTTAGTGCAGTTTAATACATGTCCTGATGCATCACAATAATGTAGGTAGTAAACGTTATCTCTATTTACTCTACAGAGTAAAGAGGTCTCACAGAGAGGAGACTAAACATTTGAACAAAGATTGTTAACATTGTTTCATTGATATTCTATTGCAGTTTAACAAGACCATATTTATTACTCAAATTAGCAGCTTTTGTAAGGATGCAAGAGAAAAAAGTGGTGTTACATATCGGACATTGATGAAAGAACTGTTGCGTGTCATGCGTTCTACAGAATCTCAGCGAGAACGTCACTGTGGGATCGGGTTATGACAGCAAACAAAATGGATAATCAACAAAGAGAAAAGCCATAAGGGAACATGTAATTTTAAATTAAATATGGTAAATGGTAAATGGCATGTACTTATATAGCGCCATTTTTCAAGTCAGAACACTTGACTAAAGCGCTTTACACTACATTCATTCACCCATTCACACACACACTGATGGTGGCAAGCTACATTGTAGCCACGGCTGCCCTGGGGCTCACTGACAGAAGCGGGGCTGCCATACACTGGCGCCACGGGGCCCTCTGACCACCATCAGTAGACAATGCAGGTGAAGTGTCTTGCCCAAGGACACAACGACACTGAAAGTCAGAGCTGGGGTTTGAACAATCAACCCTTCGATTTCAGGGCAAACTCCTACATCCAAATATAAAGCACCGCACAACATACGCTCAATATGACTTACTGAGGCATTCTTGGATAGGTACCAATCAGGGGTGGGGATGTGATGGTTGAGCATTTTGCGAGGAATCCATTTCTTTGCCTCAGCCTCCCAGAGAATAGAGTTGAGATCAGGAAAGTTGTGGTGAATATCAATGCCGTCATTAGTCCATCGTCCAAGAGACCAGCCACTGAGCTCTGAGCCCTGAGTCAAAGAGTACAACAGCATGGAAATAATGGTGGTCTAAGTGAATTGTGTGGCTTAAGGTTTATTCAAAGTAAGTTAAATAGTGGTATCAGGTAATAATTGTAGGCATAAATTAACCGTTCTCCCTCTGTGTTTTGGAATCTGATGGTAGACCACCTACACCAGCAGATAGTGGAAGTGAGAGCTCTCTGATCAGCTTTCTCACTGTGTGGTGTGGAGGCTGCAGTGCCTCAGTCTGGAAGAACGTGACAAGAGTGGTGAGGTTTTACTGCGTCTTGCACTATATTTATTTATTTTGCACCGCAGTGAACCTTTCCATATCAAAGCCTTTTTCACCATGACCTTAAAGTGGTTTCCCTTTTGTCCTACACTGTCTATATTCATGATCACTGCTGCACTTTATAAATGGAAATATCCGTTTCACTGCTAAGCTGCTCATTCACTGTTGAAAGACTGTATGCATCAAAATTTTGTTTTGTATACACTCTGTGTATACAATATGACAATAAATTTGTGTGAGTCTAAGTCCAAAGCCAGGCATACACATGGACCAATTCTCTAATTCTCTTTATGGGTTGAGTCCTTTGAGCAGAATTTTTCAATCAGGCTGACCATGTGTTGTTCATCATGTGGTGTACAGGGTGGTAACGAGGGGCGATCAGCCTCTCACCACCGGCTCTCGATCAGGAACCGTAATGTTGGGAGAAAATCGAACATGTTTAAAATTTAGTTGGCTGTTTTAAGGTCGCATCTGAGCGTTAGGCCGCACAGTGTAAGAATATTCATCATGAGCTGTGAACTTTTAAAACCTGCAGTGACATCTTACGGTTTGAGCTGTAGCTGCGTGCAATGATTGAAAATATTGCAGTGTATACCCTGCTTAAGATTTCTAAAGACAAGATCTCGTTCACCCTTCTCAATTAAATTCTAGATTAGGGAAGCAGACATATGTCTGATCAGGTAAGTACGTTATCTGTTTTATTGGCTAACAACAACTTTTAACTTAGTTAGCTTTGGTGTTTAAACAGACCTCCATAAGCTGTATTCTGGGTCACGTGACAGAATCAGTAATGGATCCTCAAAAATGTACAAAGTTACGACTTTATGAGAAGAGCTGCCTTGAAAGAGCATAGGTGCAGGCCAAGTGCTGTGTATTAATCTAAAATCTAAAAAAATCTTTGATAATAACCTAATACTTGGATACATCTGAATAAAGATGTACCTTGAAAGGTTACGCAGTGTTGCTTTAAGTGGATTTTTACATTTAAATTGGTTAATCAATTGGTAATTGTGGGCAGAAACTATTGAGTACATGATTCTTTATCTACTGATATTGCCATGGCCTTTTATTTTATTTTTCATCTCTAATTTAATCATAGCAACCACAAACAAAACAAAAAAAGAAAGCCCAGATCAAGTTTTTGTTCTCTTTACCTTTTTCATTGGATCACTTAAACTTGTTCTGATGCACACTATCTCACAACAGAGCTACTAATTAAGCACACACAGGCTCCTTGCACCTCAAACCATTTAATGAAATGAGGTCACTAATGGGTGTCTTGCAGACCTACCGCTTCAAAGGCTTTCTCGTACCCATCAGGGTTGACGGATGGCAGAAGGTGGATTCTGGTCTCTTCCACGAGGTGACGTATCCGCTGGTTTCCAGATAGATACTCCAGACACATGAACTGCATGAGTAGGAGGAGGAGCTCTCGTCCCAACACCTCGTTTCCATGGGAACCTGCTGTGTAACGAAACTCCGGTTCACCTGATCAATGGATTCACAGGCGGGGAGCAAAGAGGAAAAGATTGTTAAATAAAAGCTACAGCAATCTCAGCATTAAGAATGTAAGCATCATAAATAAAAATGTTTTTATCTTCATACCTTACAAAATGTTCCTTGGTTTTTGTAATGAACATATTTAGATTTAAAGCATGTTTTAGAATGAAAGAACTCACCGACCTCATGCTCCCCAGGGTTGTCAGAGATCTCTATGGCATACAGTTTGAGGCCACTTTGGGACTTTCCTATGTTGTAGATCCTTGTGATGTTCGGGCACATTTCATTAACCACCTTCATTAACTGTGGAAATGTAAATCATGATGCATTAGCCACTAAAACGCTGTTAAAATCGATGAAGTACTCCTGTACACATATAGGTATAACCTTTGCGTGTCAAGCTGAGCTGAGATATTGGCAGATAAAAATTAAGGCATTTGGTATATCTTGGATGACAATATCGCCAGGATTTTGTACTTAGCTTTTATTTTCAACTAAATCAATTCTGGATATGTAAATATTTGGTTGTATAAATGTAGGTAAGCTTCATCTGATGATAAAATTTGTTTGTATTGAACATTTAAAAGTGACAAAAAATCTGTGGGAGGGTCTTTAGTTTTTCACCCTACATGCACATTGTCATAATAGTGGGTTTTTCGGCAAAATTAGCACAACTGGAACCTCCAGAGACAGTATCACCAGAGCTGTGTCTCAGAGCTTGTTTAGCCAGCTTTGAAGAGGCACCCAAAGCAATTATATATACAGGCTCATACAGGAATTGATTAAAATAGCAACAATTATCATTTACCCACATAGATGTCAGTGGTCACACAAAGTACCGCTGCAGGAAAGAGAATTGCCGGCTCTTAGAGGAAGTCGCTGGCTTCATCAATGGACACAGCTGCTGCCAAATTGGTTGGCCAGTCAGTTGTGACTGGGTTTTAATTAGGTGCAGGTTAAATCTAAACTTCACTGAGCAAATAAATCACTAATCAAATATCAGGTTTTATAATGAGATAAAGGATTACAAAACAGTAACAAGACCTGCATTTCCCCTAATTAAACATGGAACTCCCTGGATAAATATACCTGTACAGTATTATTTATCAAAGCCATAGAAGCACATCCTGTTTTTCAAGAGCTATATTTTCTGCTATTTTCATTTTTTTCCCTCATACAGACATATTAGAATAAAAGAAATAGAATAAGCTTTTAAGTCTGTGCCGCTAATATGAATAGACATCTTCCACTTAGGAAAATGCCCACAGCAACATAGTATTCCCAGACCTAGTGTGGATTTGGTCTAAGAGGAGAACAGTCCTTAAGCAGTTAAAGGAATGTAAGTTACTGTCTGCTTCTGTTTTGGGGTCTGTGTATTTGTGAAATAAAAAAGTTCTGGAACAAAAACATGAGAATGTTGCATACTACAGTGATGTGATGGCCCAGACAAAGAGGCAAAATGTCAAGGATGGAAATGGTTTAAAGACGACTTTTTAAAAGTCTCCTTTCTCTTCTTTGTGAAGCTTTCCTCAGTCTGGACACAGAGTGGAGCACATTATCCATAAAAGATAAAAAGAGAAAAGCAAAGAAACCCAGTCCATTAATTCTGATATTTCAGCTGAAGCATCTCAATTCCCTGAATTGAAAAAAAGCTGCTTTTTTGCATTTTATGTGACACCAAATATCTAAAGAATATTTATTAATAAGGACAAAAACAACCCTGCACACCTCTCTCAACTTCATTACAGGAGATTACCATTCACAGCGCTTGGACTATCACAGCCACTCAGGTGCACCATGCACACTGACAAATACATCTGTCCCCCTTTTTATGGAAGGAATAGCTGTCTGCTTATGACAACTACATGAATAAGTAATGATAAAAGCCTGAGGATCCTTTATACATATTTATACAGCTTGGCTTGCTTTGGCTCATAGTTGTTCCATACAGTGTTTTATCACTTTATGCTCCTGATTAAGAAATAAGATCCTGGTACTCTTAAGGTAGTAATGTCTTTTACATTGCTTACCTGCCTCATCTCTTTGTAGCTGTGGTGCCTAAAGTCCAGGTCATCAGTTGTTATGACTTCATTGCGTCTGTGATAGTAATTGTTAGGATCTGGAATCAGATTATAAAAAAGTTATAGCTATTCAGAGATCTGAAGAAAAAGAATAATTGTTCTTATTTGAAATGCTACATCGGTCATGGCGGTGGAGAATGTTTACGTTACAGCCAAACATGTTTTCCTTGTTCACTTCCCCTGAGCAATGGAAGAATGTTTAGAGAAATATCATACAAGTTAATGAAAATCAAAACTTATGTGGAAGTTGACAAAATCAACTTTCTAATAAACAGAAGAGCTAGAAAAACATGTTTTTTTCAATTTAAAAGTTCAACATTAATTTATTTCGAATTACTTCACTTTTTATAAATATTATACATTTCTATTTATTTTGTATATGTTCTTTTTTAGGCTAAGCAATTCTTGAAATCGATGACAAAAGTTATGCTTTTCAGAGAAACTTGTGTGTTTTGAGCTTTATTAAACCCAGCTTACTTATGCCAGGTATACTCTGTATGATTTTTTTCAATCGCTGCACACAGCTACAGCTCACACTGTACGACGTAATGGCAGGGTTTAAAAGTTTACGGCTGACTATGTATGCTCTCATACTGTGTGACCCGACTCTCTCATGTGTTCTAACTGCTCACACTGTACGTCTAAAAACCACGTCAGACTCAGCTCAGCAGTGAGATGGTGCTACTCGTACTAGTCTGTCCGGAAGCCAAACGAGTAGAATGAAGTAGTAGTATGAAGCTCACTTAAGGGAAACACGCTACCTTGGCAATTTGTGCATTTTGTGTGCTGAAAGCCCTAAAAATAAATTTGATGCTGTATTTGGACAAAGACATGGCTGAACAACTACGGTCTGTCAATTTTTACAGAAAGAACTCAATTTCATTCGCTCCACTGATTTGCCCACGAAGGCCGACTGAATTTCAAATACATTTGATTTTCTCCCAAACTAACGATTCCTGATTGGGAGGTGGTTGTGAGTGGCTGATCGCACCTCATTACCTGCAGTACACTACACGATGCACAATCAGGCTGAAAGCCAGCCCCAACGAAAAATTCTTGCATGACTGGAAAATCGTCCCGAAAAGGGCAAAAAATCCTACAGTGTATGCCCGGCTTTAAAAGATCTTCAAATTTAGCTCCCAAATGACTAACAAAACTTAACAACACTTAACAGAGAATTTGTTGTTACTCTAATAATAATCACTCAGTCTGGGATGCTGTATTAATGTGATGTGCAATGCACAGTGTGACCACAATGCTAAACAATGTTAACATCCAACGGTGAACAGACACCATTGATTGTAACAGCAATTTTACTTATAGTGTTGCAGCAATGAGGTCTAAATCTAACTTGATCTGAACAAGGTTCTACCATATTTAACAGCTTAACTTTTATGCTTGTAATCCTATGAATAATATACAATATAAATATATTAAATTATCAAGAATATTTTGGTCATTAGTTCCAGACATGATTATAAAGTAAGAGGCTTATAACATTAGTATGAAGAATAAGTTGATGAGAACTGAGTTCTGTTCACTTGAAATCTTTTAGTACTCTGAATGTTAGGTTTTACAATTTAGATATGGATCTATGGGCTGGAACCTCTTCCTTTGTGTTGACATTGCTTTAAAAAAAGTAATCTCGATTTACAAGTCTGTCTACCTTTTGGCCCACAGCTACAAGATGAACGATCAAGGCCCCATAAACAATCGGTTGTAATGCGCTTCCCTGATTGGATGCCAGGGTTCAATCTTGGAGACCCAATTTTCTTATTTAATACAAGCTGATTGTTTTGGTTACACCTAACATGGTTAGGGATGGATGGATGGAGGGATGGATGGATGGATGGATGGATGGATGGATGGATGGATGGATGGATGGATGGATGGATGGATGGATGGATGGATGGATGGGTTTTTCCTTGTTAATACTGACAACAACAGAAAGAAGGACCCAGCCCATTTTACCTTTTTAAAATGAATGGCCAACAATTTAAAGCCACTACAGCATTTTGTAGAGATGTTTCCACTACTGTCCCTATGCTGAGAACAGAACATTAGACAAAGAGAATCCTTGAAATATTTTTCAGAAACTGTATCCTGATTAGCGAGTGGTGTCAACTTTTCTTCCAGACCAAACCTTAACACAAACCCATCACCTGGCAAAGGACAGCCGAGGATCTCCACTCTCATACAGATGCTGCCACCATAAAACCATGAAAGGGGGTTGACTCGAAGGTAACGCGCAACCACAGGGGATGGAAAGATGTTCCGGACCGGGATTTCTTTTTCTCTGTTGCCTTTGAATATCTACTAAGGCAAACACAGGATAATTACACAGTCAAGGTTTGAAGGACAAAGGATAATGCACTTCTTTCAACAACTGTAAATGAGGGGCACTCATTTCCCTCATAATCTTTTTAAATAAACTGAACACTTATGGAAAAGAGAGAAGAATGACCGAAACTATAAAAAGATTCCTCTCCCTGGTTTTAGAGGAGGATTTATTGTCATGTATGCTATCAAGGAACTTTGACACCCAAAGGTCCTTAATGGAAATTTTAACACGCACAAATGGAGTTCTTTTTAGTACCATAGTGATGTTTTGAAAGGCTTATATAGGGGATTGGCATTTGGCAGAAAGGATGGGGGAAAGACGTGGCTGTGAATAAATTAGTGTACTGTTTATCACCTTCAGTGATTATATTACTTGCCACAGGAGCAAACTAAAAAAATATAATTTTCTAGGATATGAGTCTATGTTTTAAGACTTCTGACTAGTTCAGAAAATCCCAAATTTCCTTCATCAGCAACAGAGCTGAAAAAAAGAAGGCTCTGTGACACTCTGCATGCAAGGTGATATTCCTGTCCTTTTAATTATGTGAAGTCTCTCATTAGAGAGAGGAAAAAACAACTCTTGAAAGGATAAGTTACCATCTACCGGAGCAACATTAGTATTTTCTACCACCTCACAGTTCATTAAGCTTGGAAATAAGCAGGCATTTATATCTTCCCCTGTAATTACTTTCGAGCAAGACTTCATTTTTTTCCATTTGGGTTCAATCAGCAGAAGACACACAAACAAGACAAGATATTTAATTAGGAAGAAAAAAAAAACAAGAAAAAAAGGTTTTGTTCAGTTTGGGACATTTTTGTCTTTTTATAAGTACTCACCATGTCAGCTGAGCTATTCCTGAGAGTTATCCAGGTGTGGCTGTCGTTGCTAACCATGACCTTGTAAGAGGTCACCCAGTCGCTCCTGTTAACATCATAGGAAAATCAGAGAATCATGTTAATTTCAGATTGAATGCAATGAACCTAGGTAACTAGGAAGATGCCTCAAAGAAGGATCAAAATCAGATATGTTTTTCAGTTCACCTTCACTACTTCATCGGGCATGTCAAATCTGTCTGCTTCCTCCTGTTCCAGTGTATTTAACTCAACACCAGTTGGTCATCAGTGGTCAGCTATGCCCTCAACTTCACCCAAGCATTCATGGCATGGGATCAGAAGATCATAAGCAGGAAAGTTGATTGTTAACCTCTGCTTTGTTGTCCTTGTGCTAGGTGCACTGACTGATATCTTTATTTTCAGGTGTCACAGTTTTCTCCTACATGGGCTTTTAGTTCCCAGGCAGAATTATGGAATCTCCATGGGAGCCATTATCCAACACGCCTGCCTGGAAAACTAAGAAGGGCTGAAACTCTGCACCTAGACTTGGCCCTTAGGTATCTGGAGGATTTATGCCCCGACAGCATTGTCTCTAGGATCGTCTAGCATGGAAACCCCTCCACCACACTAAGGTGGCAGTTTAAGTTCATTTTTAAAATATGTAGTAGAATATGTTTTTCAGATCTAATGAGCGAAGTTAGATTTTCTGTCTGGACTTAACCACTCAAAATAGAAATAGTGACGTTATGGCACTTTTAACAGGAAGAATTGTTGTACCTCTTGCAACAACATGTAATTCCATAAATATCTTTTTTTTTTTTCAAAATAGAAAAATAACCGAATAAATAATCCACAAAAAAAGAACCCCCAAATGTCTTTATTTAAATATCCAGGAGTTAATGCTACTGTTTCTATAATGGGTAGGAATAATAAATGGCAAATTAATAAGGGGCTTACTGAGGAGTCTGGCCTTTAACCAGTGAGACTCACATCTTTGATGGTTTTCTGATTTGTTAACCCAGAAAAGTGAGGTTGTTAGGCTGTGCAAGCAAAGACACTCTTTAGTGTGGATACAGTTACAGAGTGAAGAAAACATAGCAACTGCTCTCTCCGCGAGCATGTGATGTGGACTTTTCTTCTAATATAAAAAAGAAATGATTAATGATCACCCAAAGACTAGAAAATAGGTTTTAATTTCATCTGAACTTAAATCAAACTAAACTAAATCAATGTTTAAAAAAGCACCAATATTTGCATTTGTT
Organism: Cyprinodon diabolis; assembly: GCA_030533445.1. NCBI lineage: Eukaryota > Metazoa > Chordata > Actinopteri > Cyprinodontiformes > Cyprinodontidae > Cyprinodon > Cyprinodon diabolis. Next base: position 17,311,657 of record CM060071.1, read on the forward strand.
TCAAAATAGCTGAATGTACAATACTAATAGTGTCCTTCTTTATAATCCTGTAGATGTTAACTTTTACAAAGTATTAAGTATAACACAGAACCATTATTCAGTTAATATACTCTCAGATTACCTAATCTAAATATTAGTGGTTGTATTTGTGCTACATCCTCTGATAAGTGGCAAAATTAGTGCCTTGCTATTAAATTTACCCCTGACCTGTGTGCTGTACATTATCTTCATGAAAGCTATGTTTAGTGTTATTTAAACATCTGAGGAATTCCCAGCTAGATTTATACTGAGCTAAAACTACACACAACTAGACTATAACTCATGAAAATAAGTGATAAGTTCTAAAGGCATCTGTATACCCATAGGAATCCAATCCTTACAGCCAGTGCTTTTGCCAGAGTGTACATTGTGTAGGTTGGCAGTCACTCCCATGTTTCTGGATAAGCAAATTCTCACCTAGCTTGTCCAGTAGGAATTCCCACTTTGTTAATTAAAGCTTTCTTACAGACAGAAAGCCCCTGAGCTGCCACTGCAGACAGCTACATGCCCTACAGAGCTAATTGCTGAAAAATTCACTCTACGGCCATGGTGTCTTCTGGACCTTTAGATTGCACGTCCTCTATAAGGAAAATCCCAAGTATAGTTTAATAAATAATCCTCCTTCAGTCTCAAACTTTGCAGTGGTTTCCAGCTCCCTTTCCAATTAAAGAGCTCAGAGGCATGAAGTCATTATTGCAGTGCAAAGGCAGACGAGTTGGTAGAGGACACCAGCATCACCAAAGCTATTCTCTCTGATTTGTCTGAAGGCTTAAAATACAATTTGCTTGTCTTTGGTAGTGATAAAACAATTTTAATATAAAGACTTGTTTTTAAACGTTAACCTTTATGTAAAGAACAATTTCCTTATTGAATGTGCTGCATTCCATCAAAATATAAGTTAAAAACTACCCAAATTGTTTTTAAAATGTCAGGTTAACCTGAACATCCTTCCTGCAAACCAGTCCAAATGACTGATTTGGAAAATCATGATTAAGATTATTTTAAGATAAATTGACACTAATTAATACTATATAATTATATTAATTAACTAAATATTATTTTTACATTAAATTAATGTATTACATATTGTCTTGTTAAATATTGGAATAGTTATGGATACAGTTAATCATATAATGTATGAACCTTAAATCAGATAAAGTGCAAACTTTACTGAATGTATGATTTATTACATCCGTGTCCCTAAAGAGCTAAGGAGGTAGGTTGGTAAACCATACCATGACTGCATTTAAATGTTTTAGTGATATAAAAATCTTTAGTTCTGCACTGTGAAAAATTTTAGCAAATGTTTTTTTCACCTACCAAATACTGTACACTTCATTAGATGGTCAAAAAATTTTTGAATAAGTCTTAATTCTAAACTGTTTTTACAACGTTTTAAAAATTTGCCAAATTTTATAGATTTCTTTAGCAATATTCAACTTTAAAGCTGATTAGATCTCTTTCCATGATCCATACCGGATTCCCTGATAAAGAGATGCACAAACCACTAAATTAAATATGTTTTTAAAATTGTTTTTGTTGCTACATTAATGAATCTGTTTTTTTTTTTTTTGTTTGTTTGTTTTTTAACTTAAATATAATTTGATATAGTTTATTCAGTGGGATACCCGTCATCATGTATTACCAGTTGATAGCCCTGACCCCCACCCCACTGGAACTATAGAATAAATGTGGAACATATTACAGCTTCACAGTATCATGACACACAAAAAAATGAAAATACTAGCATATAAAATATGACCCAACCTTAAAATAATGCAACCGTTTTTGGATTTTAATTCATAATAGTTACTTTAACACAATTGTTTCATGTTAGCAGGGTAGGACATAAAACAATTGAGTCAAAGTAACTAAATATGATTAAGTAAATGCCAAAAGCGGTTGCATTATTTTTTTCTGTGAGCTTTTCCTTCAGTGGTAGAAATGAAGGTCAGGATGTGGAAGAAAAAAAAAAAAGCAGCAACATCTCTAATTTTAACAATAAATTTCAAATAAACAACTGGTAAACTTTAATACTTATTTCCACAGGATAATAATCTGGAACATACAACCAAAGCAGACGAAACATGGTTTTACAAATACAAAATCAACCTTCTTCCATGTTTTCAGACATCAGTTTTCTTTAAAGAAAACAATACAAACATGTTGAGCTATGACATTAGTAAAGACTTATGGCCTGCATGAATAACTTGATCAGAAAAAACAATGTATTAATTGATGAAACTGGATCTGACAAAATATTATTTGTAATTATTGTTGAATGAATTTAATCTGGAGTATTTTACTCATGTTTATTCAAGTCATTTTATGAGCTTTCTATTCAAACATTTTCTCCATACATTTTTACACATATAGGTTATAATTATCCCTCACTTTGAGAAACCTTGAACATGCAAGTGGAATAATTCACAGCTCAAATTATTTGGCATAATTTCATCATTAAATTCTTTTTTCATGGATAATAAGTGATTTGTGAAGGGAAACATCATGGTTTTATAGGCACAGATTAGATCAATTAATCATTCCTTCAGAATCACAATTACACTTTTTTGAGTTTTTACAGCACTAGTGGCTTGTTTTTTTTTTCCAACAGTAGACTGACAAAGGGGGAGAGACATGTGGCAAAGGACCACCTGCACGCCCACAATTACATTTTGAATGTAATTCTGGTTCCAAATGTTATGCGAAAACCATAACAGTACTGCTCTGCGACAGTTCCTTGTTTAACAAGAAGGTCTTATATTGTGGTTCAAGTATTGTTTAAAAAATACAATCTGCTGCAGTTTGCCTTTTAAAGAAAACATGCCTAATAGAGATTTAGATTTTACTTTCCAACAAGATTCCTGGCCAGGTGGTTATTGGACACTGTGCATACATGGCCATACTGTCAATAGGCTGACATTTCTGTATTAGAAAATTTTTTTAATGGTCTTATGCAAAATTCCAAATTTCTGAGAAACTGAGTCATTGGTTTTTCTTAGCAGTATGCTATAATCATCATGATAAATAGAAATAGATGCTAACTACTGTATGTTTCAAAGCCAATATCGAACATATGTAGGATTTTTCACTGTTTAAATTGAGTAGAATGTATATATATACAGTATATACATGAACCATTCATAAACTCATTAAAATACATCTTCATTTGTATATGAATTGTTAATATTCTAAGGTTTTTACTTTCCAGATATCAAACAAACTCTTTTATTATACTTTATTTATACTGTGGCACCTGCTGTCATCCTCAGGTTTGACAAAAACTGAGTGAGAAGCAGTGAAATGTCAAAAATTCAGAAATTTCCTTTTGGTGACTGTAAAACTTACAATACATGACCAGCCCTATTAAGGCAAATTTGAAATTGGTATTTTTTTATATTAATGATTTTAGGACACACTTCAGAAAACCAGCAGATGTCACTGTAGAAGAGCATGTTTCACATCAGCCCTGCAGTGTTGTGTGTTGTGCACCAGATGCCGTCTCTGGCACCAGCGGAAAGTTTTGGACTTCAGCTTTAGCGTAACAAACAAAAGAAAACATTTATGCTAACAGACCACTGTAACAAAGGTGGGGGAAATTGACCTTTCCTAGGTTTCCATTCTATAATGCTCAATGAGTCTAAAGTAAAATAGGTTATAATTCTCATTCTCAAGTTTTTTTTGTTCTCATTGTAAGACTTTGCATCCAATATAATCTCTTTTCTCCAGTGTTAATTTAATCATGTAGTGACCTTTTGAAAGGAGAGAGTCTGCACCCAATCAATCATAACCATAAGTCCTTAATCCTAGAGTAGAGGATCAGAAATGATTGGTGAAAAAGGGGACACATGGACAAAGGTTCAGACACATGTGGGTAGGATTTAGTCCCTTTGCCTTTTTTCCTTTTGCAAAATTTCCACAAGGTTTCAAATGAAATATGGAGTCATTTACCGTTCTGCAGCAATTATTGCCATCTTTTTTCCACTCCCAGTTCACGTTTCTCAATTACTGAGAGATTATCCTATAGATAACAATAATCAGCAGTTTGCAGTTTAGCCTATTTGATTACAAAAGATTTGTTTTTCTTTGGATGTGTCCACCTTTTGCTACATTATAGACTTTAATGTATTTTATTTGAACTGAATTTAAAAAATATATATACAAATCAGTATATGATGAAAAATGGAAGGAGAATATTTGGTAACACTTTGTATATTGAGGTGTGTATAAGACTGTCTTTCTTTGCTATTAATTACAAGTAATTTTCAGTTCGGTTAATGTGAATCGTCAAAGAAAGGAATTTTTAATAATGTTAAATTTGCATTTAGTGTCACTTATGTCATGTTTATGACTATGCAATTAAATTCAGTATATCTATAAAGCGTCAATTAAAAACACATATCATCTCAAGGCATTTTACAGTTAAATCGACTGAAAGTTTCTAGGAATTAACTGGTTTTCTAAGGAAAACCAGTTGATTGCATTGACTTGAAGGCAATTCCTCAGACCAAGCATGGTTGTAGCGACAGTGGAGTGGAAAAACTCCCTTTAAACAGGGAGAAACCTCCATCAGAACCAGGCTCAGTGTTTTTTATTGACCCTTGAACGCCAGTCAGCCATCTGCCGAGGCCGGCTGGGGTTCAAGGAGACAGAAGCAGACATACAGGAAGAAGCAGAGAGCGCACGTCTAGCCAGTCGCAGTCAGAGAAACAGGACTATACTTGAAAAAAAGGCCAAGCTCAAATATCTATAAACAAAGGTGTTGATGACAGGAACAGAGCGAGCATAGAGAGAGCATAGCGTTAGAATTTGAAATAAAAAATTTTGCAAAGAGGGTGAACAGAGATAGAATGAAGCAGAATGATGAAAAAGGGATCTCTATGTCCTCCCACAGTCTAAACCTATGGCAGCATAACTATTGAAATTGCACTGGATAACCTTAGCCACTCAATGTCAGTCTTATGCACATCCCTCCAAATAAAGCGTTACCAAATATTTATTTGTCATTTAGATAAAAATCCAAAATGTGATGTGTGTATATTCTTTAGATAGTTTTCTTTGGTACCCTTTAACAAAATCAAATATATAATGCACCTATGTTTAAATTTACACAAAGCATCAATCGGAGATATATATTTATAAAAAAAAAAAGTTTTAAAGTTAGGTTATAAATAATTGTCTAAAAAGCTTATCAGGGTAGAGTTGGAAAGAGTTTGGGTCAGGTGCAAATCCATATCTAGAGAACTGACAGCATGTCATGGATGTGTATGTATAAACTGTTAATGAAGATAACTTCTTCTCTGGGACTATAAAAATCTGTTTTTATAGGAATGGCAGGAATTAACCATTGTTGATAGTAGGCCACAAGTAGTAGAATATCGTAAATAAAGGTGCCATTTTCCTCAGCTTCAGTAACTATCATGATTTAGCATTAACATGGACAAAAAAGTTCATATTCTGAGTGTAAAACAATGTCATAATCTCTGCATGTCTGCAGGCTTCCTACTCACGACCAGAGAGAGCTCCTGCCTTGGGTGATGACCCCTGTGAACTTTGTCAGCCTCCTGGCATCCAACTCCAACCACTGAAGGGGGTCATCTCTCCCTGCACACCAGGCCCCATCATACAGATCATCTTCATAAAGGCCAGCCTGCATGTTGTGGAAAACCATGTCAATTAGTGTTTTAATGTGCAAACACATACCATATATGTATGGTATAAGATGAATTAAGGAAGAGTTGCAGTGATATGAGTTTTTTTAACCAATGATTGTCTAAAACACAACAAATGTTGTGTCAGAAATCCAGTTTGTGTTTTCTGTTTTTGTGCTTCCTTTCCTCCCCCACCAGGTTGTGTCGTCCTCATTGGTTCTCCCTGCACACCTGCAGCTCATTGCCTCATTACCTGTGGAGTGTTCTTAAGCTGCTGACTGTCACTCCCTCGAGGCCAGAGTGTTTGCCAATACAGGGTACTCTAGCCATGCTTAGTTTAGCAGAGTCTAACCTGAGTTTTGGTTTGCCAGTTTTGGATTCTCTAGCTAAGCTGAGTTTTTGTCAACCTGAGTGTTAACTTTCTTTTTGTCTTTGACTCTCGGCACGAAGTCATCCTGCAAACTGTATTTGTTTGGTCCTTCTCTCTCTGGAAGGTTCAACTGAGCTTCTAACTGAGCTGGGGTTCCAAACAGGAAGTTTGGATCCACTTTCCCCTAGAAGTACTGAGCTTCTAACTGAGCTGGGGGTCCAAACAGGAGGTTTGGATCCACTTTCCCCAAGAGGTCGTTTGAGCTTCACACCAAGCAAAGGTTTCTTCAGCACTACAGCCCGTTCAAGTAATGCAGGAAATCTGAGTGGCAGTCAGCTTCTCCATTCACCAAGGAACAACTGCAGTCTGAGTAACCCAGTCCACCCATCTCCAAGCAAGACACTCTCTGGTACAATCCTCTCAGTCTGGATTCCATAAAGGACACCTTTCCCTTGAGAAGTGAGTCTTCTAAGATTCAAATTTCCCACTGAACCTGAACTAACCGCAGTGTCTTCCCCTCACCTTTCAGTCCCTGTCGAGCAGTGTTCAGAGCAACACTGGACTCATTCCCTAATGCTCAGAGCAGCACTGGATTCACCACATCATTACCAAATAAACATGTTTTAAACTTTTCCCTGGTCTCTGTTTGGTCTTCTGCATCTTGGGGTCAGACTTTTACGGTGGCCCTGAGGTGCAAAACACAACACAAAAAGAGAAAACACAACACAAAAAGACAAAACACAACACAAAAAGAGAAAACACAACGGCAAATCAGAAAACACAACACAAAAAGACAAAACACAGCACAAAAAGAGAAAACACAACGGCAAATCAGAAAACACAACGGCAAATCAGAAAACACAACACAAAAAGAGAAAACACAACACAAAAAGAGAAAACACAACGGCAAATCAGAAAACACAACACAAAAAGAGAAAACACAACGGCAAATCAGAAAACACAACACAAAAAGAGAAAACACAGCGACATTAACCAAAACGGAAATGCTAGGTACCCTCGGGGGACAGGAATCATCTCTGATTGGATAAAAGAACTGGTCCGTCCTTTGAACCGGAAAGACGGGGTTTGTTTCCATTTTTCCAAATCATGAGCGCCACAAATGACGAGGTACACGCTGCTATTAAGCAATACTTTGATGTCGGACATGAATATGACGTGATACTGATTTGCCATTGTGTTTTCTGATTTGCCGTTGTGTTTTCTCTTTTTGTGTTGTGTTTTGTCTTTTTGTGTTTTGTTTTCTCTTTTTGTGTTGTGTTTTCTGATTTGCCGTTGTGTTTCCTCTTTTTGTGTTGTGTTTTCTCTTTTTGTGTTGTGTTTTCTGATTTGCCATTGTGTTTTCTGATTTGCCGTTGTGTTTTCTCTTTTTGTGTTGTGTTTTCTCTTTTTGTGTTGTGTTTTCTCTTTTTGTGTTGTGTTTTGCACCTCAGGGCCACCGTAATCTCCACTTTACTTTAAATCAATTTGAAACACTTACAAAGCGAAATCAGGTTTTCTGGATATATAATGAAATCTTTTGTTTCACCAGTCAGAACTTTAATGTAGAACTAATGGATATTTGGCAGGCTTAAAACTTCTGCTTTGGAGGTTTCCTGCTTTTTTGACAAAATCTTTTAAGGTCTGGTTGGCAGCCATCTTGAGGTCTCACCAGAGACCTGAGTTCATTTAGAGATTACCAGGGGTACAGTCTTACTTTCCAAATCCAATTCTTCATTCCAAATTCAGTCAGCTTCCCATTCTCATGATGCTGCAATCATCATTCCCAAATTAACTTTATTATCTGCACTATAATTAATGCCTATTTTTATCCAGTTATTTTACCAGACTCACATTTTTTTTTACCTGTTTTATACTGATTTTAGCATTTACAGTTTAGGGATAAAATACATTCTTTAATTTTTCTGGCTGTTGATTGCCTGTCTTACCACAGCTTCCCTATAAATAAAAACCTAACAGTTTCCAAAATGGTTTTTTTTGTACTATCCTAAAGATATCTATCACAAACCTGTTGATATCTGTAAGCCAAATAAACTATTGTGGCCATATAAAGAGAAAACACACACACACACACACACACTGGAAAATGACCAACTCTCAAACTAATCCTTTCAACATCTGCTCACTATGTGTTTCGCATGACACAATCTCTGTGCTCCTCCAAACAGTTCCCTTTAACACACAAACATTCACATCCAATAGACAACAAGGCCATTGTTTTGCTAAATGAAGAACAGGTGTTTTTGTGTTTTATTACTTGTGCAGCTGGATTTCGAGCAGCTTTGGAAGCATGCAAAAGATAACTTCCTTTTAAGAACATCCTGGTAGGTCTCTGGATGTGTCCTATGTCTCTAAATACAACAATCCCATTTTCTTTGGTAGCCTATAGTGCAGTTCAAGGATAAGACTCACAAAATATTCAACATTTTTTCTAATTTTAATCTTCTTTTTTTGGCCCAATTTGTGTTTTTCCTTTTTCTAATCTTTGGGATTCCATCCTTCTTCTACTGGTTTTTCGTCAGGGTCGGAGGCTGGTGCCTATATCCAGGAATGTATGAAAGGCCTTGTACGCCATCGCAGGGCAGTGGTAGGAAGCTGGATTACCATTATAATGGTAATAATAATAAATATATATATATATATATATATATATATATATATATATATATATATATATATATATATATATATATATATATATATATATATATATAATATAATCATTAATATCACATTTACATTTAGCACGGTCCAAAGCAGTATTGGAAATAAGCACTAGCTTTTGTTTGTTTGCCTTTTTTCTTCTTGTCATTTTTATAGATAAATCGAAATTTAACAATCAAGGGCTACAAAGCTGAACATATTTTCTAGTTTTTGTGGTTTAATTCTTATTTTATTGTGTTTTGTGGTTATTTTTCAGTTTTCAGGTTTTTATTTTTTTGCCCTCTGATGCCCTCTTGTGTTCTCCTTTTTCCCTAGCTCCTTTCCTGTCTGCTCTGTTCACACCTGCTCTCAATCTGCTCGTTAGTCCTCTCTTTGTTCTGTCTCCCTTAAATAGAGTCTTTGTGCAGTTCTTCAGTGCTGGTTCCTCGTCTAACTTCCTCCAACTCCGTTGGAGATATATCATATTGGCTTTCATTCAAGCCCCAACAAATCCATTTAGTTTAACATACTATAGTAACACTCAGAGGTATCAAAAGTACTTCTATTCTTCACATAAATAGAAGTACAGATACTGCGTTAAAAAGTAAAGGCTCAGTACAAAAGTGAAATAAAATGTTTGCCTTAAATGATAATAAAAAACTTTTTAAAGCTCTATTCATTTGAAAGCATTTATATGCAGTGTAAAAGGGTTAATTCCTCTTTTTCTCACTTTGTTGTTAAACAGATCATTATGAAACTGACCTGGTCTAGTTTTCTTTTGAATAGAAATTTCATACTGGAAGATAAAGATTGAACTAAGCATAAGCCTTGCATAATCAGTTGAATACTATTAGAACTTCACAGGACTAGAGCTGAAAATAGAACTTAAAACATAATCGACAGTGAATTTCAGTTTTGATAAAGAGGAAATTGTCATGATCTGCTGTTCTATACTTTTTGGTTCAAGTTTTCATGTTGTTCTGTGTTTGTGGTAAAGATTTATCTCATTTTGAATTTCTTCTTAGCCTAACTTCTTGGTGTTTCTCTTACTGTTGATCTCTTCAGATTTCTTTGTACTTATTTAAACTTTGCTCTAGTTTAATTTTTTTTCTGTTTTCTGTCACTAAATTATGCTTCCTCCTGGCATGTTGGTTATCTAAGATTATGCAGTAATTTCCCCATAGTCTAGTTTTCACTTGATCTTCTCATGTTTCTTAGTTATTTCTTTTTGCCATCTCAGTCCTTTCAGTTTCTATAGTATTCCCTGTTCCTCACCATTGCCCCCTAGTGCCATTCTCCTTTTTCCTTCAGTTCCCCTTCATCCCTTACTTCCACACCTGCTCTCTATCAGTTGATTGCCGCATTAATTGTTCCTCCCCACTATATATACTCCTGCTCTGCGGTGGCTCATTTATTAGATTATCTTTATCTCATCCCACGTGTTTCCCTGTTCTGGTTCCTCCATCTGTTATTTTGGATTCTGTTACTATGGATTGTCTATTTCTGTTAACTCCTCCACCAAATAAACCTGCTATAAAGTCATCAGCAGCCTCTATCTCTGCACTTGGGTCATGATCTACAATCTATATTCTAATAGGAATACTTGGCTAATGTCTTATTCTAAGACTCTGATCCATCATCTGCAACTTTCCGGCTCTCTGTCTCCATCCATGTCTTTATCTGTGTTTTCCTATAAACAAATGGCTTTAACTGGACAGATTTTTCTTCTGAATGTCCCTCTCTGTTGTTGTGGATGTTATGTAATTCCCTTATCAATAGGCATAAAGTAAAAGGCGGTCTGGAGAAAGTAAGAATAGAGAGTACAGATATTTGTATTCAGAGAGTGAGTAAAATGTCATCAGAAAAATAAATACTTAAAGTACAGGTATTGAAAAAGCTGCTTGAGTACAGTGAGTATTTTACTTGACACCTCTTACAACACTTTACATTCTCATCTTGCCTGAATGTTAAGACGACCTCTGTGTGCACCGAGACCATAGCGTTTCGTAGAGGAAGCATGAAGCTGGAAATCATTAATCTTCAGAGTCTCCAGTCCCATGGGGGGGCATTCTAGGCATAGAGAAAAGACAAAATGTCCAGTAATGTTAATGTTTCGTGTAATGATATGTATTACTCCTAGACGCTCGAAATCTGTCTAAAGAATATAAAATAGCCCCTGTCACCAGGAACCATGACAGGTTATTTCAACAATAATAAGTGTTTTAGAAGTTTGCACTGTGAGCTAAAGATATAAGCAGAAAGCAGCTGCACCCAGCACTCTGTCATCAGGCTGCTTCCCTCTGATGCTAATTAAGATACTGAAAGCTTTGAGGCAAGAAAATTGTTTATATACTCATTGGAGTTCCTTTTTGTATGGTTTGCCAAAAAACTACTTTGCATAGTCTATCCTCATTTTTAAGGAATGCATATCAATCTAAGCCCATCAAGCCACAACCTGAGCAAAGGATTAAGAATTGAAATTACTATCATCATTTTATAGCAAAACAAAGCAACTGTTACTCTAAACGACACAAATACAGGGAATACTCAATATAGCCATAGGGGGGGAAAAAAATTTTAATTAAAGGATTAAAAACGTACCAACAAGCAGACATTTATACACAACAATGATACTGTAGAACAGAATGTTTCTGAAATGTTTTTTCAGGGAGCCCCATAATCAACATACATCTATATATGACATTTATATAATTTATATTACAAGAGTAAACCGCAGAAAATCCATGATTATTGTACGTTCGTCAAAAAGTCTAATTAAATAGGGGGAAATGGACCTCCAGAATAGTTTTTTTAAGACAGAGGGATAAGATGCTTTCATATAATTACATTTTAAGTTGTTCAATCGTCCTGAATAAAAACAACTGTTCCCTTAAAAACATGCAGTGCTACACATATGTCATGTTCCCTACGTACATGCAGTGGTGTCAAAAGTACATACATTTGTTACTTAAGTAGAAGTATAGATACTACAGTTTAAAAAAACTCTGGTAAAAGTTTAAGTATCAACTTGACCACTTCACTCAAGTAAAAGTGAACAAGTATGTGCTCCAAAAACTACTCAAAGTATAAAAATATAAAGTAACCTTTGAAAAAAAAAACAGCCAGATGCCACTAAGTGAATTGAAAGCGACATTTTTTGATTATTTCAAAAGATTCTATGAGATAGGGCCAAGGATGAAGGAGGTCTTGTTGGTCTCCATCTCCCAATACGCTCTCGCCTGCGTCCGACCTTTCAGACATTTCGGCATCTTTTTCTGAATCCGACATTGTACCATGGTATAGACAATTCGCGTTTGCAGTTTGAAGAACACCTGCTTGCTTCTGATGATTTCCAATCATCAATGAGTCAATGAGTATTTGCGTTATATGACTCTGCCAATTACAATAGTTTTCACTAGATGAGGAGGCGCCCATGATCTGCATTGGATGCTGCCAATGGGATCCATCCTGAGAAGGCACGGCATCTCTTATTAATTTTATGCTGATGAGAGTCACATATATATGCCTATTAAAGAGGAAAAAAACCTTTTCTCTTGCACCACTACTGGCATGCCTTAATGACTTTAAAGCCTGGTTTGGCTCTTAACTTTGTAGGCTTAACGAGGGAAAAAAAACTCAAGTGCTGGTGTTTGGTCCCAGTAAACTTTGTGAAGACCTCACTGGTGACCTGAGCTTTTTCACAGGTTTTTAAAGCCTGTCATCTCAAACTTGGATTTTAACATGGACAGTGCTTTTAAATTGGATCGGCAAATGAGCTCTGTTGTAAAGTCCAGCTTTTATTATTTCAGCTGGACATTGAGTGAGTGAGTGAGCGAGCGAGCGAGTGAGCGAGCGTGCGTGCTCTTTGTTTTAATACATAGTTTAGCAAATTTTCAGGAAAAATATCACATTGTGTGGACCGACTGCTCCCTCTGGGGCCCCATGCCTGGACCCACAGGGGGATTGCTGTTGCTTTGGTGTGAATTGAGGTTAGGTTGCAGTTAGGGTTCAGTATGAACCTGTAATGGTTAGGCTTAGGGCTGTATAAATGGAAGTCAATGGAAAGAGCCAATAAAGGTAGTGAGACAAATTTTGTGAGTATGTGTGTGTGTGGGCGTTTTGGTGTTGTTGTTGTTGTTGGGGCTGATTTTGTCACCTTATGGGGATGATTTTTTAGAAATATGCTACATTTTGGGGACTTATGATTATTTGTGGAAACTAATGACCGGTCCCCATGAGGAAATGTTATTTTCTTGAGGTGGGGGTTAGGTTAAGGACTAAGGTGTGAATTGAGTTTAGGTTAGATTTGGGGTTAGGTATGTTTTGGTAATGGTTAGGTGAGGGTAAGGGTCTAGGTTAGTCCAGAGACGTGTGGGAAACAAATATACATTAAGCACTCTTTTGTATATAGCCATCTTTAAAGGAATCTTGGTGAAGGTTAGTTGGAGTCATCTATATAAGGTGTTGAATATATTTGGTTGGCAAGTCGTTCATTTGGAGAGGCTTCCACAAAACATAACTTCTGGGGGGAAAAAAATGCTCATGCCTAAAAATGTTTTCCTTTCATGCCGGAGGCAGTTGCAGTTTGTTTGAGCAATTGCCAGAATTTAAGTGACTGCAGAAACTGAGATGGTACTGACTAAATGCACCTCTTTGTGCAGGAACCTCTCATCTCTTTACACTACAGTGGATGTTAACCAATAAGGGCCAAATGGGCAAATCAAAGCTGACGTGTGAAATCTCTGCGGGTCAGAATCTCCTTTGGGTTGGCTCAAGCTGCAGCACAGCAATGGAACATCAGAGGAAGAATTTGGGATTGAACGCTGGTCTGTTTGTACACGCAGCACATGCCGCACATGTCGCTGTCACACGGCCAGAGCTGCCTTCATAAATGAACTCCACGTGGTGAAAAATAACGAGGACTAGGAGATTTAAGGGATGAATGTGTGGAATATTCTATTCAAATAATGTAGTGAAGAAAAAAGTAAATAGCTGTGCAAGACAAGCAGCAGACACAAGAGCAAGAGACAACAAATGAAGCAGAAAGTTAATATCAAAGTATAAAAGTTAACTAAACATATAAATCACTGCTCTGTCTTGTAGGGCCTTAGAACATTTTTCTGCCAATCATTCAGGACTGCCCATAAACATATTTGTGAAAGCCTTAACCCTCAAGGAAGGCCAAATAAACAAGGGTAGCTCCACATTTATACAAAGCAGTTAAGTTTCTGCCATGTTGGAAAGCCGTAAAATCATTAACATCTGTGTACAATTCAGGAGACCCACACTGAAATAAAGCATCTGGCTTCAAGAATAATGTGTAATAAAATATTTTTATTTTGATAAAAAGACATTTATATCTTCCTGTAAGGGTCTTGGCATGCCACTCCACTCAGGTTATTCAGGTTGTCCAAAGCAGAAATAATTATTTGCTCCACACCTTGCAAACCTTGCACATCTTCAATATTTATAATGTGCTGTTTATAAAGTGGAAGCTTTAAACATCCTCTAGATAAAGGACTGTATATTTTATATTTGAAGGAATGGGGGCTGCACTGTGGCACAGTTGGTTCCACTGTTGTCTTCCAACTAGAAGATCCTGCCTTTTGCATGGCGTTTGCATGTTCTTCTTGTGTATATAGGCCCTTTCTTGGTACTCTGCCTTCCCTCTACAGTCTAAAAACATAACAAATAGGTTAACTGAACCCCTCTAGGCAAACCAGTTTTAATCTTCGTCATTAGCACCTTGTCTAATGTTAAAACCTTTATTTGCACCTCACAACTGGTTGTCAATGACAAGACACAGCTATCACCATGCTTCAAACATCCAAAACTTTTTTTGTTGTGGTCTAATTTTCAATTTTGTTCCCATCTTACAAGAAAACCTCCATCTAATGTTTGTTGTTTTCCTAAATGACTTTGACTATTATTGAAAACAGGAATGACAATAGATTTCTTTAAATGATTACTTTATTATTGCTAAACCCGTGTAAAGGTTAACTGTCAAATGCTAAATCAGGTTGGCCTGTTAGCAGTTTGTACTGGCCTCTGCTGTCACTTTGATTAAAGCTCTTCCTCCGCTGGCTGTCACTTAAGTGTTACAAAAGACCCTCTGAGAATTAAGGGTTCAGCCAGAAACAAAGTGTGCAAATAAAGGTTTATCAAAAATATTTTGTTCCTTAATGCAGGCAGGCGTACAGGTAGCAAGCTTGATCCTGCAGGAGATAAGCATAACATAATCTGTTGTTGCCAAACTGAACAGAACAAGTTGTTGACAAGCAGAACAGATTTATAGCAGGCTTAAGATGACAGACGGTAACTGAACAGAGTGAAGATTGGCTTGAGACTTAGACGAGGCTTGGGGTCAGGCCAGAGGTTTTGTGGCTAGGGTATGGTCCAGAGGTCTGGTAGCTTGGTCCCAGGTGAAAGGTCTGGCATCTTGAGGTTGGGACTGAAGTCAGTCCACCATAAAGCTTCATTTAGATAAACATATAACACAGCAAATGCAAGAATATCTATCTTAAACTGCACCCAAGAGCACCTTGGTAAACATTAGGTAGAATAGGAGAAAGGGAGTTTACTGTGTGCTATTCTGGTGGAAAGGAAGGAACGCTGTTCAGTCCGGTACGGCTCAGAAACCCGGTCCACTCGGTCCAACCAGAATCAGTCTGATGCAAAACAACAGGGGAATGTCTGCAGGGTTTAATTTGATAGATTGCTTACAGCAACAGCTGTTTAAGAGGAAGTCTCCTAACAGCGGCAGCTACACTGCTTCAAAACAGTGAAACCAGTGAGGAGCGGTTTGGCAGCTTTATATCGACACCTTGGCAAACAGCAGTCGGGCCAGGACTGTTCCATGGGCGGTAAACAAAGTTTGACCAGGCAACCTGTTTTTTCTCATCTGCTTCAGGCAGGTGGGATCGCAATGAAAAGACATTGCGTTCAAATTGGCTTGATTCTCAGGCAGAAAGCAGTCTTTTTATGCCAGCAAAAATCAGACTTCTCCGTAACATGGCTTCAGCTGAAGACCGGTATATCCCACCTAACAGACCTGGAGGTCACAGTGCAAAGAGACCGATAAGGTGCTCACGTCATGCATATAAAGAGACATTATGTCAGGGGGGTTTGGCTTGCTTATGTGGTGGGCTCGGTTGCATTATATACATCTTATCCTCCAGCTTTTATTCCACAATAACACAGTTTAGTTACTTTGGGTGAGTCCATCTATTCATTTATGATCTTAGATTACTTGATAGTTGCTATACCAAAATGCAACACTCATAGTGGCGACGGTTCATTATTGGCCAAAATGTTCTGTTACGAGCAGATCACTTTGAATCCGGAAAACAGCTAGACCCAAGGTATGCGTTTAAAAGGTTCATTGAAAACAGTTTTAAATGAATGTTCATTAATGCAGACAGGCAGATCAGCAGCAAGCTTGATCTGGCCGGTTACAACTAAACCAGTTTGTGAGAGATAGAACAGACAGGTAAAAGGCTCATCAAAGCAGACTACACCTGAACAGAAAGGTGGCTGGTTTAGATCCGACTGGATGATGGCTGACAGACTACAAAAAGGTTTTAGGCAGACTTGACCAGAGTCATAAACCAATCAGAATGCAGTGAGGGCAGCCCGAGCACAGAAAAACCAGAATTTCTGGGAGACGGGGTGCACACTGACACCGGCGTGAAGAACCATTGAGGATAGCTGGAGCAAAGGAACAAAGGAAGGCTGCCAGTGCAAACTGACACTAGAATCGTTATAATACTGGGAAAAAGGAAAAATTGTGGCAGGAAATAACTAAGACAGGGAAGTATTACTAGGCACATTAACAGCTGACAGGAATGAGGGTGATTTTGAGAGTGGCAGGTGCATCAGCTTATTAAGATTAGCAGAGTGAAGCAGAGCACAGGCAAGCAGCCAACCTGTCAAAAAAATAAAAAATAAAACAGACAAGATTCAGGACATCTACTTTGATGATCATGTCTTGGAAGGTTTACTTTTTCCAATAATAAATTAGATGTTAAGATACTGAACTGGCAAGAAATAACGTTTTGAACCAAGCCCTGCTTTAAACTTCTTAAATGAAATATTAACAATGATAAGTACATTAATTACATTTTGTCGGCACAGAAATGTGTGCTGCTGTGTTTTGTGGTTTTAATTATATCAGAAAAAAAGCAATGACGATTTAAACAAGCCTGTGGAATTAGACTCAGTAGGAGTCAGGATTGTATTCGGTAACTTTAAAGCATGCTGTTCAGTGCCATTATCACTTATTTAGATCAATGTTCCATTAAAAATACATGCTTTTTTTAGTTTTTAATAACACATCTACATTACAATTTTTTCAAACTTTTTCAGACTAACACTATTTGAAATGCTAAAAATTGGAATTCATAAAAACACTCCCTGCTGAAAAGGCATCACCTCTAATACAGACTCAATTTCACCTGTCCACATCACTGCAGAGACCAGAGTATTTTAAGTCCATCCACCTGTTGCACCGTTACTATTGTCTGTAGTAATGCATTTCTATTTTGACCAGGAAAAAAAGGTTATTATTGGACAGTTTAATTATTACATCAGACATTTGTTTTATTTCAGTATGCTTAAATATAAATATGTCAATAAATAAGTCACATTGAATTCATTCACCTCGTGGTTACCAGGTACCACCAGCTGGTTACCCCTTTATTCATATCCTAGAAGGACAGCTCTAGTTGTCTTTCAGAAACAATTAAACTGCATTTATTTATTTTTTTATTCAGTTATACTGAAGGAAGCTTAAGCAATGCAGCATAGCTACTTGCAAATGGAATTTGCAAGATAACTTACAGCATTGGTAAATCATAGATTTAACAGTAGGACTCTACCCATGTTTAAATGCATCCCCAATTTTACACTAATGAATACTGTCTGGGTTAGAATTAGAGGGTCCAACTTTGAAAATAATGAATAAACACAGTGATTTATCACTGACCAATAAAAACACTCCTCTACTGCCCTCTTTTATGAAGTTCAACCTCCTTAATAATAATTGCATTTCTACTGTATAAGCTATAGGTCAATGTTAGTATTTCTAATTTCTTTCCACTCTTAATAAAGCAAATTTACTTAAGCCATAAGAAAACTGTTGTGGTATAAGTGCAGTGAATTCATTGCAATCCATTTAAACCAAACTTTACACCTAACAGCCAATTATGACATTGCTGCCTCTCTGGCTGAAGTCCACTTTGTAGAAAATCATTTATATTACCAGATTTATATTACTCCAAGGGATTTTTTGTTTTCCCGGCACACTGCACCTTTCCAAAATATTTATAATATCTGTCCTATTTTGCCATCCTAATGAATCCTGTGAGATGATTCTCTCTTTTGAGTAAAGATGGAGTTTTATGAGCTATGAAATTCCCTTAACAACAAAGTAGCTCTGGTTTTTCACTCACCCTCTGTCATCGAGTTGAACTCTTGGAATCCTTCTGAGATGCTATTCGATTCTTTCAAAGGGCTCTTCTTGGTTTTCACTGTCTTTCTGCTGAGTGCTTTCACTATAAAGAAAATAACAGGAAAAACAATAAAACTTTCAATAGCTAATTAATATATTGATATAGTGCCTCATAAAGGTTTCTGTGTCCCAGTAAGATTTTTTCTGTTTTATCACAATTAATAACCTTGTATAATTTTATAAGGGGTTACAATTCAGTAAAAAGTGTTACCTTTATATACAGTATATTCTGCCCCTTTTCTCTTAATATATTTAAACAAAGTCGACTACCATTTACCATCACTAGTCACGTAACTGGTGAGCAGAATCCTGCTACAGTATGTGTTATTTAATAAAAGCATAAATACAGCTGTTTCGTGAAGACATCAGAGGTTTGTCAGAGAACATAAGTGATCAAACAACACCACCAAGGCCAAGGAACAGAAGACAGGTTAGGGATTATTACACAATAAATCTTACAAAACATTATTCAATCCACCACCACAGAATCTACAGAGGATAGCACGACTACAAACCTATCCAAGGAGAGCATTAATCAGAGAAGGAGCCAAGAGGCCTCTGGCAACTTTAATAAAAAGCATGTGCAAGATAAAGTCATTACTTATAGAGAGTTACCAAAAGTCTAAATTTGTATTTTACTTTCAGCCAAGCAGAGAGAACAGATATGGAAAGTTCTCCACTAGATGAGAATCAAAATTGACAAAGTGAAAATCTTGATATTGGAGTCGGTAAACATCATACTGAAAACACCATCTCCTCATTCAGATTTTTAGGGTAATTTTTGTCTCAATGTCTGTACTTATTAAACCCTGATAGGACCTACCTGTAAAGTGTCAAGGCTAATGTTTTCCCAAGCAGTTTGGTAAATAGTAAAAGGCCTGCACCTATAAAGCGCTTTGGTCAAGTCCTCTGACTTGACCAAAGCCCTTTACACTACATTCAGTCATTCACGCACTAACATACTGATAATGGAAAACTAAATTGTAACCACAGCTGCTCTTGGGTGTACTGACAGAAAAGAGGCTGCCGTACACTGGCCCCACCGGTCCCTCTGACCACCATCAGTAGGCAATGCAGGTGAAGTGTCTTGCCAAAGGACACATCGCGGAAAGCCGGAGCCCGGGGTTGAAGCAACAACCCTAGGGTTGCAGAGCAAACTCCTTCATCCGACGCCACTGTCGCACCAGTTTATCTAATTAGGACAGTTTTTCTGCTAGGATAAAAAGTTATCACACTTATATATAGCAAGTATTGTAACAAGGGCTTTGGAATTAAATGGGAGCATACAGACATAGATGAAGTGTTAACAGAGAAAAATCTGGTAGTGAGCATTGGATTGTCCTCTGAAAACACTTTGTATTATCTTGATATGATGGGGAGATGAGGGGCGCTAAAATACCTTATGAGGTAATCTGGGAAAAAATACTGTATACTGATGGTTTAGACATTGGGGCAGAGCAAATTATCTGAAACATACAGACAGAGCTACAGTACAATTACTTAAATCCAAGAATATCATTGCATTGCAGTTGTCCAGTCACTGCCCACACCTCGATCTAATTGAAAAACTAAAGCAAGACATGAAACTAATGGTCACAGACATTCTTCATCCAACCATACTGAGTTCCAGATATTTTTTGTACAATGATTGAGTAAGGATTAAAGTCTCTGTTCCCCATCTCGTACCTCTATTTTTCAAGAGAAGAAATGGGGAAGAATGAACACATGGGAAACCACTTTTCCTCTCTACATGTCCACTTGGAGATTTCATTTACTAACACTTTTGATTTCCCCATTCTAAATAACTTGTTTTGGAAAACAAAATATTTAAAATTGTCAACTTCTCCATAACTGAGTCTCTAAGCTCTTTCAAGTTTAAACTCTGATTGGCTGATAAGTGTCTTCTATTCCTCTGGAAGCTTTATCTACCTGTGCTAAATTTAGAAAGGGCTCAGGGAAAAATACTGAACCAACAAGGTGTTTTTCCCAATACGGTGAGGACCAATCACCTCAATGGGTTTGATAAACATAAATCAGATTTTCTTCGTAAAGATTGTTTTTTTTGTGTGCAAAGCTGTCCAAGAATCTGTTTTATGCGTTTCAGTCTTGTCCTGTCGACTATTTAATGAAGAATTCTTTTTTCATTTTGGCCTAACTTGGTTTTAAATCCAAAGTATCCAACCACCGATAAATTAAACAAACAAGGTTGATTATCAATGAGAACGGCTGATTTATTGTCATTAAAGTTATTTTAGGTTTCTGACAGTTATTACAGTAGCTCATCAACACTATACCTAAACAACACATAACACAGCTGTGCTAATTAATGTTGAGGCAAGGGAAACAGTGTTTAATCCAAACAGATGAGGATGAGAGGTTGGGGGGGTCAGCATGTTTTTCATCTCCCACCCACAGTCCCACCTGCAGCCGGTCTTCATGCTCAAACTTGTGAAGCCACATGCCTTGTACATGAGGTCATTCTGACTCTGTTTAAACACCATCTGCCCCCAAACAGCAGCCATCACACCCCTCACCGTCCTCTAATCATCTAGCTGTTTGTGTCTTTCACTTCTTATTCTTACTTTTGTGGTGCACATTTCTGCCATGCGGATATTACATGTGCCTCAGCACCTTCTGGCCAACGAAAAGCTTTTCATCCTCCTGCAAACAGAAACACCCCTCTTTCCTATATGCACGTTAGGAGTGAAAGGATCATAAAGGTTTGTATTGATGAGATAAATCAAAATGTTTCTCCATATGAAAAACTTTACACAAATAATTGTTTTTATTAAAAGGTTTTACAATTTTTTTATACACCTTGAATTTACCGATGGAAAAAATTGCATTATGTCTTTATTGAGAGCTTACTGGAAGCAGGTGTCTCTTTTAATTCATGCAACATGTTAACACTTGTATTGCTTCCCAACAACAGCAATAAAAATGGTAATCCACTGTCATCTAGTGGCAACACTGTTTCATAAAAGTAAGTTTAAAGGAAATTTTACCTTTCCATTTAACACTGTTTGAAGTTGTTTGCCTTTACCTGATTTTGTAGAATCACTGATTCTATCTGTCTTCTTGTCATTCCCTACTTCTCCTTTAGGAATTTTCCTTGCTGGGTTTTGTTTCGGCTCTTCCTGTGTATCAGCTGTCGAGGACTTTGGCTTCACCTTAACCTGATTGTAACGTTCCCTTGTAAGCATCTCCTGCAAGAAGTAATCCTCATCCTCATCAACAAAGCTGGGGTCTCCAAACCCTACGAGGAGCAGCAGAGCCAGGGGGGTCAGAAGGCTCAGGAGTTTCCGTGTCATGGCCCGAGGAGGGGGATTTTCTCCTGTTGATAGTCAACTCCAGATGAGCCTGCTGTTGCTGCTGGTGCCGCTTCTCATCAAGTGCTCATCTTTCGCTCCCTCTCCCCTCCAAGCCAAAGAGTTCAGAAAGTTGTCAGAGCACTCCAAGTCTGTAATAAAGGCAGTGGAGCCAGAGGGTCCATAGACGCCTCAGTCTGGGGAAAAATGCAATGAGGGAGAGACAAAGACAGCTGCAGAGGGAGCAGGCAGGAAAGAGGCAGTGAGACAGGTGATTCAGATAAAAACTTTTTTTTCTCCTTCATTTCAAAACCCACACTTGCTGACACATTGCTTTGTCATTTTATTGGTCTGAATAGAGTTAAATGGCATCAAAAACACAACCCAACACCATCATCATTTCCTTCCAGTTTATTTTGCAAATGAATTGCTGTATAGGAAGACAATTTCCTTTTTTTTATTAGGGCAAATAATTCAGGTTGAAATAAGTTTCCAAACTTGGAAATAGAAACAGATCTCAGTGCATAATGTTTAAAGATATATTGTTAAATACTAACAAACAATAGTCGTCAATGTAGAGTTATCAGGGTTGTGATAAAATATTGTGGGTTTATCAATGAAGATATACAAGAAGGCACTTAACAAGACAAATAAGTTATATTGACATCAAAGTTTATGCAGTTGAATTAACATTGAATATAACATTACCCGTATTTAATTGAGATTCAATTTCAATTGGGGGGAGCTACTCTTTCCTTTCTTTGCCCGGATGAAAGAAGAGAGTCGCTTGGCTTATTTTAATGAATAATGCTACGTTCAGACCGCAAGCACCGAAGCCTTTGCAAGAGGGAAATACAGCAATACCCCCTAAATGACTCTGTCAAGGAAAGAGACATAGTTAAACAAGCTCTGATCCCGGGAAATCTGCGATGGACAAGCGACCTGTCCATGGTATACCCTGCCTCTCGTCCGTGACCGCTGGAGCACCAGCACCCCTTGTGATCCCACTTGGGATTAAGCGTGTCAGAAAATGGATGGATGGATGGATGGATCCCGGGAAATTTTTATGGGGAAAAAATACAGTGGGTACACACAGCAGCAATAGCTTTGGCAACAAAATTGCTTTTTTCAAAGAAGATGAAATTAAGAGATGGTGGATCTGTATTTGCTATGCCAATTTAACAGGATATAATGCTGCTTTGCATGAAATTCTTGTTTAGGCCAACACATCTGAGAACCTAACAGCACTTTGCACATTAATAATCAGCTGAAATCTTCCCTAACAGTCTGCCAGTGGAGCTAAACATGTTACGACACATGGATGGCATGCCGCCCTGTTTGTCACTGATCATCACATCAGCGCACTGTTCAGAAAGCCTTTACCTCTGTTACAGCAGCTGATTAAACCTTGCTTTCACTGGAGTAAAACACCTCCAGCAAGCTTATAACTGTCACATAACTGAGTAAAGCAAAATGTCTTTGACTGTTTTTTTAATTTTAACAAAATTCTACTGAAACAAACTGTAATAGCTGCTTCATTTTTTATGTTTCTACAAGTTTAGTTCTGAAAAGTGGGTCTGATGCATGTTGGGAGAAGTTACCCTATCCCTTCTTTGGCTGTAACAATAATACCAAGCTCCCTGTTTATGTTTCAGATTGTGTTGTATTAAAGTAAAATAACTCAGTCAAGCTTCTGGAATTTTACCAACCTAATGCAAGCAGTCTGGCTGCATGGGTTTAAAATTCCATGATAACTGAAAAGAAGACCCATAAATGCCCTAAAAGATGAATGGATGGAAACTCAACTCATACCTGAAACTGAGAGTGTGTCTGAACAGGCAAAATAAGGGGATTTAGTCTGCAGGCAAATCACAGAGCAATAGGATCTGCAGTGGGTGGACAGCTCAAGGCTGCCAGCCTCTGTGTACTGCTGGCACAACGCGTTGCCAGCCACACAGGCGCTTTGCATTCGCCCACTTCACATTGAGACTACACCCATCCTGAGCTGTCAGAGATGGGGAGGGAACGGAAGAAGGGATGAGTAAAAGGCACATGGGAGGACGTTAAGACTTTATAGCGTGAAGAAGGCTGTGAGAAATACAAAATCCTTCATCCTTGCACACATTAAAAACAGACTCAACAGTTTAGATGTTTTAAATGATCGGACACGTGGCAGCAAATTTTGCAGAGAAATCCAAAACACACTGTTGGATAGCAATTCCAGTGGTAAGCCAGAAATGGTGCATTACAGTGTGAGTTTGGCTCGTTGGTTTAATTAGATCCAATAAACCATATTTTAATGATTATAAACTCGAATATCAACAACTTTGTCATCAAAGCCAAGGACATTTTATCTGACAAAACAGATAAGTTAAAAGATGTGTGGCTTTTCCTTTCTGGTGTAAAATCAGCCAACATCTTGATTTATGTTATTACTTTGAGCTGCAGAGAATAAAAATCCCCTTGTTTTTTGTGCAGCCTCTTATAGTTCTACTATGTGACCATTTTTCCCTGGCTCACTCTAAAGATGTTACTTTAATTGCATCTTCTCATCTGTCATGATGTCTGTGAAAAGAGTTTTATTTATTAATATTTTCATCCTGAAACAGCAAAAATTTTCACGTTACTATATTTCATGAACATATTTTATTAATTATCAAACCCTTAAAGTGTTTTCTAGTTTTAACTATTAGAAGGCCTTAAAAGTATAAAGGTATACCAAAATATCAAGAAGTTGCAGTTTCTAAACTTGTTCATCATAATGTTTTTAAAGAGTATGTTTAAGAATCCAGAGAAACTGTCATACTTGTCAAGTTTTCTCTGTCAGTATAGGACATGGTTTACAGTAACAAACAACGTCATTCAGGTGGTATTTATAAGGCTACTACATCTTCATTTTTAAGAAAGGCACAATTTGATATTTAAAAGTGTTTCTGTTTATAAATTAGAAAAATCGGTGTGTGGAAAGTGAGGGAGAATCACCTTTAGACATATCCTGCAGGCTAAGTGAGGAGATACATGATATGGAAAAAAGAGAATAAGACTACCAAAATAAATTATTTACCAGCTAACATCAACTTGTAAAACTTGTTTAAGTTTATAAAAAGAAGAGATTTAAGGTTCGTGATAGTTTGTTCAATGATCAAAATGTGTAACGGTTCCTTTTTTATTATTTCGTTCTGCATTTTATTTATTTTTTTCCTTTTCCTGTTTTATTTTGGTAGTCTTAGTCTATTTTTTCCATATCATGTATCTCCTAACACTTTGCTTTTTGGTCATATTTGCTTTAATAATGTTTTCCTACCTCTATTTTTCTACCTGCTAACCCCTGCTCTTTACTTCTCTTTTATTCCCATACCAGGTATATGCTGGTTATTGCTCTCTGATGGCAGCTTGACTTTCAGATTTACCTGTTGTTTTGTTTGTACTGGTACAGTAATCACTATCCATATATATTTTTGCTGTCTTAATGTAGTGTTATTCAAATCCTGCTTTTTTAGGCCATTTTATGGTGGGTCTATGCATTTTTAGGCCACATGTTTTTCTTTTACTATAAATTAAACGAATTTGATTATTTTATTAATTTCTATTTATTTATTTATTTATTTTTTGTCTTACTACACTTCAACTGTGTAGTTTTTAACCAGGGTACCATACCATAAGAATGTTATACTCTGTCAGAGAGGGTCACTCTGGTAACACATGCAGCACAAATATTTTTCAGACCCAAGAAATTTGTAAAATAAGTTTAAGGCTTAAAAACTTTAAGGTTTTTGCATTATTGTGTCATAGTGGAACGGGGACAACATTTAACAGCACATTGACATTCTCGTCATCCTAAGCCTTTCACAGTACTTTGCACTGATATACAGACAGGCCCTCTGAAGAAAAGGTCCTTGCAGCACATCGACATGTGGAAGAACGAACCTGGCCCACATCTGTTTGATTGCAAGGATACAGACTTTTTTTCAAAGTCTTAAAGTGAATTTGATTAATAATCCTCGGAGGTTTATGAAGGAGCGATGCATTTTTTTTTAGTTTTTTTTTTTTTGCTTCTTTGTTTGTTTTCCTGCAGAGTTGCATGCCTTTTCACTTATTTCCACTTGGAAGCTAATTGTAAACAAAAAAGGGCTGGAAGACCTTCACTGGAGGAAATCAATAAATCCAGGGCCAAACCCAGCAACAATTTTAAGCTGCATCTTAAGTGGAGAGGGTGCTGTGTTTCAAGCCAAGCTGAGAGTACGTACCCCATAAAAAGCCTGACAACCGAAGACTTTGCCCCCCTTTTGGAAAGGATCTAGGGATCCACAAGTCAATTTCAGAGCAGTTTCCTATTGGACCAACAGATACGACTGAGTTATTTAGTAAGGATTTCATATGGAATAGCAATTTTTCAAATCATAGTCTGGATTTTTGAAGCTTGAATGTTGAATAGGGGCACAATTCAAATGTTCTTAGATGAAACACCACAAATCATTTAACCAATATAAACTTGTGGTTCAGCTTTACTTGGTAAGTAACAAAGTCCAGGAAATATTAATGTCATTATAACTCCTATGGTTGAATTCTGCACAGATTTTTAATTCACTTTTATCTCCACCCCTTATTAACATTTGCTGGAATCCCAAAATTCCATGTATTTTATTGGTACTTTAATGTGATAGACAAACACAAAGCATCCCAAAATTGTAAAGACTGAAGAAAAAGATTATAGTTATTTTTTTCATTCCTTTTTACATAGATTCAACCTATATTTCTATGTATTTCCTAATTATTTAATCTCTTTTACTTCCTTAATAAAATCCATTGTGCCCATGCAGTTTTCTAATAAACCTGAAAAACATTATTCTTAAACAATCTTCAACCTAGCACCTAATTTTGAAAGAAAGAATTATGGAAAAACTGAAACACCTTTAAAACATTGCAGCCCATCGAGGAGAGGAGTACTGAGACAAGCAAAGAAACTGCACAACTCAACTGTTCAGGAAAAAAAAAAAAAAATAATAACATAGGGTTTTGTTCTACATGCAAAATAGTACATGTGTTGAAAAACTAAAACTGAACACATCTTCTCAGAGGTGAACCATGGTAGTGGCAGTAGTATCCTGTGGGGATGTGTTTAATTATTTTACTGAGGTACATTGGTTTGAACAAAAAGGTTTAATAGGGAATGTTTTAAAGAGACTTTAGACATAAACAACAAACTGTAAGGCATTACAGGATTTTCCCACGTCCTTTTAAGCTAGGCAGAACGTCAGCATTGAAATACCCTCCTTGGTCTTACAAAATCAGACCAAACTGCTCCTTATCAGGCTGGGAAGCAGAGCGCCTCAAGGATGGGCTGTTTTGACAATACCCGTCTCTCTATAGACAGAATGCTGAAGGAGGGAACATAATGGCTCAGGCCTCAGCACATAATCTTTCTTCAGAAGAAATAACTGCCTGTACTTCCATTAATTAGGTGCTAGTACCTACAGTGGCAACCTGCAAATGCCTTCTTACTGCTACTTTTTCTCCTTGTAATTGAGAATAAGGGAAGAGTGACTGAAAGAAGAAGGGGATAAAAGTGATGTGCAGTAATACTTTGCTGTTTGGGATCATATTGCATGGTGAAAGGTTTTTTATAGCAATAAAGTGCTGCAGTTCAACACAGCCATTCTGTAGTTTCCCCACAAAGTATTCCTAAGCAAGTGATTATGTATTCCTTACAGGGGATACAAAAAACCCGGGGGAAAGGTGCCCAGGCGAGGAGAAACTACCCTAAAAATGCAAACCCTCTGTAAACATACAAGTATTATGACTTATGACTTAAACTTGGGGTAGAAGTTTACCTTGTACTAGAACAACTGGGCTAAAAATAATAAATAACTGTACAATTATTTACTACTTTGTTTTAGCTCTATCATATCCATCCATCCATCCATCCATCCATCCATCCATCCATCCATCCATCCATCCATCCATCCATCTTCTTCCACTCATCTGGGGTCGGGTTGCGGGTGTAGCAGCTTCAGTAGGGAGGTCCAGACGTCCTTCTCCCCAGCCACTTGGGCCAGCTCCTGCGGGGGAATCCCAAGGCACTCCCAGGCCAGCCGAGAAACATAGTCCCTCCAGCGTGTCCTGGGTCTCCCCCTGGGCCTCTTCCCGGTGGGACGTGCCTGGAACACCTCACCGGGGAGACGTCCAGGAGGCATCCTAATCAGATGCCAGAGACACCTCAACTGGCTCCTCTCGATGTGGAGGAGCCAGATATCTGAGTCCTCCCTGGATGATTGAGCTCCTCACCCTATCTCTACGGGGGAGCCCAGAAACACTACGGAGCAAACTCATTTCAGCTGCTTGTATTCGGGATCTCATTCTTCTAATCTATCATACGAAAATCCTATAAATCTCTTGTGGAATATTTTCAAAAATTCCACTACAAACAAAGCAGTGGAGCAAAGCTGAGAACCAAATTATTCAACCCTTTTTCAGATTTGGATTTAAAGTCATTTTTTAATGCTAACAAATAATGTCACAATAATTTCTCAAAGATATTAAACAATTCTCTGCAAAATGAGTATCCATTTTAATAAAGTATGTTTTTATTTACATATGTGATATACACTCACCGGTCACTTTATTAGGTACCCCATGCTAGTCACGGGTTGGACCCCCTTTTGCCATCAGAACTGCCTCAATTCTTCGTGGCATGGATTCAACAAGGTGCTGGAAGCATTCCTCAGGGAGTTTGGTCCATATTGACATGATGGCATCACACAGTTGCCGCAGATTTGTTGGCTGCACATCCATGATGCGAATCTCCCGTTCCACCACATCCCAAAAATGCTCTATTGGATTGAGATCTGGTGACTGTGGAGGCCATTTGAGTACAGTGAACTCATTGTCATGTTCAAGAAACCAGTCTGAGATGATTCCAGCTTTATGACATGGCGCATTATCCTGCTGAAAGTAGCCATCAGAAGTTGGGTACATTGTGGTCATAAAGGGATGGACATGGTCAGCAACAATACTCAGGTAGGCTGCGGCGTTGCAACGATGCTCAATTGGTACCAAGGGGCCCAAAGAGTGCCAAGAAAATATTCCCCACACCATGACACCACCACCACCAGCCTGAACCGTTGATACAAGGCAGGATGGATCCATGCTTTCATGTTATAGACGCCAAATTCTGACCCTACCATCCGAATGTCGCAGCAGAAATCGAGACTCATCAGACCAGGGAACGCTTTTCCAATCTTCTATTGTCCAATTTCGATGAGCTTGTGCAAATTGTAGCCTCAGTTTCCTGTTCTTAGCTGAAAGGAGTGGCACCCGGTGTGGTCTTCTGCTGCTGTAGCCCATCTGCCTCAAAGTTTGACGTACTGTGCATTCAGAGATGCTCTTCTGCCCACCTTGGTTGTAACGGGTGGTTATTTGAGTCACTGTTGCCCTTCTATCAGCTCGAACCAGTCTGGCCATTCTCCTCTGACCTCTGGCATCAACAAAGCATTTCCGCCCACAGAACTGCCGCTCACTGGATGTTTTTTCTTTTTCGGACCATTCTCTGTAAACCCTAGAGATGGTTGTGCGTGAAAATCCCAGTAGATCAGCAGTTTCTGAAATACTCAGACCAGCCCTTCTGGCACCAACAATCATGCCACGTTCAAAGTCACTCAAATCACCTTTCTTCCCCATACTGATGCTCGGTTTGAACTGCAGGAGATTGTCCTGACCATGTCTACATGCCTAAATGCACTGAGTTGCCGCCATGTGATTGGCTGCTTACAAATTAAGTGTTAACGAGCAGTTGGACAGGTGTACCTAATAACTATACTTTCTAGCTAATGTTTTTCGCTCTCCTATCATGTTTTAATTTACTTAAGCTATAAGCTTTATGTTATCTTTAAAATTAGAAGGCTGTCACTGTACTACTGAGCTCTGATAGAAAATTCTCTTTCCGTTTTAACTCAGACTTCGTCTGGGTCACTTCAGAATAATTTGAACTAATTCTACAAAATGTAGGAAAACTAAAAGTTTATTTCATACCTAATTCTGAAATTGATTTTAAGCTTTGTATACGTATATTTCATCAATATTCCACACAAACCAAGGATTATGTTAAAATCACTTGACTGCATTTACATTTCAGAGTTGAGCCTGATTATGCATAGTATTTGTATTTTGCACACTAAATTATCAGATATTCGTTTTTTACATTATATGCAAACATTAAAAGTGCATTCCTAATTTTCAGCAAACTCTACAACAAAAACAATGTTAATTTATTATTTTTTTTACTTTTATTCACTTTTATTTACTTTACTAGAGAATTTAATGCTGTATTACATTTATTGAAATTATAAAGTTATGAATAGTTGAAAATAATAAGAAACAAGATGTAACTTAAGCCTCTGCTCACAAAGTTAAAATTCCTCCTGCACTTCTGTGTGACCGCAAACTAACCAAACCATTGTGACCTTAGGACTCCGTTCTTTAAAGCATATCTTTTTACAATGACACCAGGAAAAATGAACATTCTGATTTGTAGGAGGGAAGGTTTTATTAAAAGATGACAGTGGCATCCGCTTTAAAAATGGCCTTAATTGAGCTTTGAATATGTTTTAACGCTGTGTGATAAAACATCAGCGGTTGACCTCCGTGTCCATGGAAACTGTGGGAAAGATGGCAGTGGTCAATTCAAACAGAAACACACTGAGAGGAAATCTTTGAAACATGAAGCCTGTGTCTGTTTGTGTCTTTTTGCTGTCTTCCTTGGATGGACACCATGTTTCATTTGTCAAGATGTTGTTGTTATGCAGGAATCTGGGCTGACATTTGTTTAAGACATCAGAGGACAGGTGATTTTTCACAGTTGTTTTGTTTTTTTTTCCTCTCTTGGTTCAAACAAAGTGTAGTTGTTTTTTTGTCAGAGCATGGCATTTCTTACACAGCATTTTATACAATATAATAAATCAAACAAGCTTGTTCACACAGTACGGTTTGGGACTGTAGTGTATTATTTGTCATAAATGATTAGAATAAAACAAGAATCAAAAGTTTTAAATGATTAAAGAGAATTGTGTTCATGAATATATTTATGTAGGCCAA
This sequence comes from Cyprinodon diabolis, assembly GCA_030533445.1. Taxonomy (NCBI): domain Eukaryota; kingdom Metazoa; phylum Chordata; class Actinopteri; order Cyprinodontiformes; family Cyprinodontidae; genus Cyprinodon; species Cyprinodon diabolis. The sequence goes on from CM060071.1 coordinate 17,342,284, forward strand.
GAGGAGAAAAACAGAGCAATGAGTGTGTGTAACTGCTGCACCTGACTGTAAGAGGAAGAAAAGCACACTCATCTGCTGGAAAGCACAGGATTAAGGCCCTTAGTGATAAGAAAAAGCACCCTCATAAAAATGAAGTATTTGACATATCAAGGTTAACCAGCCCAGCAAAATTTGGCCATACAACTTGTGATAAATAGAGTTGTTATTTTCAAGGCACAATGTGCAGTACTGATCCCAGAAGGGGTGATGCTTTGACTGAGACACAAAGAGGAACACTAGGCCAGACTGACATGGCTTAAAGTAGGGAAAGGATAAGTTTCAACATGTTTTTGACTAAACCGTCATAAGTTTCTGCATGGCCTGAGAGAGTGCTCTCACAAGTATGAGATGTGTCTATGAATGTTACCGTGTTTTGCAGATAAATATCAATGTGACCTTTACCAATGACTGAAATATGTTCTGAAGGGGGTTTTTCCACCGATAAGAAATGTATAAAAGGGAGCTGGTTTCACCATTTGTCAGCTTCGGCTCACCAGCGCTGTGTAAATATGTAGTGTTTAGCAATAAACTCACTGGACCTGGACTCAGCGGCCTCTGTCTAAATTTTTTGATCCTTGTTTGAGACTTTTTCTGCTTTTTAAGAACTTTGAATTTTTATAAAACTTAGCTTCAATTTTAAGTCGTCAAGAAGAGAATTATAGGACGACATAATTGGCGGAGCCAGCCAGGAGAAAAGCAAAAAGGGGACGTCGGACGATCTGCAGGCACCAGCTGGAAGGCGTGGAACCCCCAAACGGGCCCAGAAATTCACCGGTTAAAGGTGAGCTAATTTGTTATAATTTTCTAAATTAGTGGGGAACCAGCCTCCGGCGACTGCTTGTGGGTGTCAGGCGTCACAAAGCTCTTCTAAAAGAACCTAGTTTTCCAAATTTAATAAAGTAATTTCCAAATTTTATAAGAATTTATATAAGAATATGCCAAAGGCAGACTAAGCTGAGGAAGGGTCCAGGTACGTATGAATGTGTATGTATGAATGTATGTTTTAGGTGTTATTAATGTTTGTGTTAAACTGTCTTGTGTTTGGATTATTTTGTAAATAAGTTAAGCTTAACACGTGTTGTTCTGAGCGGATGATTGGTAAAGGGACAGATTGGTCAAAGCGTTTTGACATAGTCTGTGGAAGCCATAAAATCCGGAACCAATAGTGTACGCGTGTTACGTGAGGGTATCAGTGACTAAGGTAGTCAGGGTGCTCCACGAGAAGGCTTAAGTAGTCTTAAGGTATTGGAATATTGTGCCACTGTAGGGAAACAGTGAGGAAAAGGTATTGTGCCACTGTAGGGAAACAGTGAGGAAAAGGTATTGAGAGGCTAAGCGATAGCCAGGCTAAGGGATAGCCAGAATATTACCGATTAAGCGATAATCGGAGAATAGTACCGCTCGACCAACCGGAGGACGTCTATGCATTTCCAGTTATCTGGGTGTAGCCGGGGGCAGCAGGGAAAAACGTATGTGCCACTGTAGGAAACAGTGAGGAAAAGGAAGTGCACTGTAAATATATATAATCATTTGTCTTGTGTGTCTTTGTTAGTGTGTCGAGTGAAAGAGTTGAGTGACTGAGGGGAAGTAAGGGGTGGGTGATATTAATAAATAAAGATTAAAGATATAATAATAAATTAATAGAAGTAATTAGTACAGAATATAGTTAAAAAGAATAACCTGAAAATTAATAAGGATTGGAAAACAAAATTGATAACTGAAGGAAAAAACAAAAACAAAAAAACAAAAAACACTAGAGTTATGAGAATGAAATAAAAATAACAAAATTCCTAAATAAGATTGGAAAAAATTGTAAGCTTTATAAGATAAAGATATTATAAGTATATATTATTACAAACTATAGTCTACATAAAGTAAAATATATAAGGTATAAAATTAGTGAAAGTGCAAAATAAAATTACAAATTTGTTTTATTAAAGATTTTATCTCAAAATTGAAGAGATCTAAATTTAGGAAGTAAATTAACTGGAAAGAAACTAAAAGAAAATAAACACGATCTGTATTGAAGAGAGCAGAACCAGTTAAGATAAAAATTAACTGAGGATTACAAAGACTGGTAAATAAGCACAGACCCTAAAGGTTAAGTGACTGCTGATTGCCATGGGAGCTAATGCGAGCAAACAGACCGAGGGGTTAACGCCTGCCAAACTGGTAATAATGACACACCCCTCCAATAAGCGCAAAATTCAAAAATGCATGACAGAATGGCATAAGATGACATCTGGAAGAAACCGTTGGCCTAAAGAGGGCAGCTTTGATCCTTCATGCTGTGACGAGGTTGAAGAACAATTAAGAAATAAGGAAAAAAGGCGTGACCGAGTGCATTTGCATAAGAAACAGAAACATGCTGAACAGAGAGATATCCTGAGATATTTTAAAGTTGAACATCAAAAGAGCCCAACAGCCCCTGACTACACTGATCATAAGCCACCACCCTATCGCCCTAGCATAGCAGGCCTGTACCCAGTAGTAGTAGAATCAGGGAGCAAGGGAAAGATAACTGGACAACTTAAATTAGTATTAGAAGAGGAAGAGGAAGAAATAGAAATAACAGAAGAAGAAATAAACAACACACCACAGACAGAGTGTAAATACCGTGATGGAGAAGACGATTGGGAGAGAACCCCAGAAGTAAGGAGAAAAGCTCCCCATAGTCGTTCCCTACCCCCAGCACGTCGCAGGCATTCACCATATCAAAGAGGCCCCATAAGCCACTCAGAACCCAGGACCAAGTCATCGTTGAAAAAATCAGCAAAACACTCAGAGCCCGTGACCAAGCTAGTCTTGGATGAATCGCCAGAACTAATGGAACAAATAAACCAGGAGGTGGTGGAGCTGACGAAAGAATATGTAAAACTCATAGCGAAGGAGGAAAAATTGGAAAAAGAAGTACAAATGAAACGACTAAAGCATTTGAAAGAAAAATTGAAGAAATTTGAGGAAGTATTAGAAAAACAGAAAAGGATGGAAACAGAGCAGCTCATACTACAGGCCCGAAATGACGCCCCAGATCAGGCAAATCCATGGACTAAGGCCTTGATTGAAGAAGCTAAAATAAAAGAGGGAGAGGAGAGAAGAAGCGAGGAGGAAGTCTTCATAGAGAGTGAGGAGACCGACTGGTTGCATGATGGAATGGAAGAAGAAGGCTCAGACATGCCACTGTCAACAGACCCATGCCATAAGGGGTTAAAGGAGAAAGACAGACCAGCGACCAAAGGACGGGAGCCACTCACAGCTGAATGTGAAGTGGACCTGCAAATAGAAAAAAGCGGCCCTCACTCAATGATGACCAGGTACCAAGCACGACAGCAGAAGACAGAGTCAGATCAAAAAAAGGCCTATATGGCTCCCCTGCTGTCTAAAGGACCTCAAGAAGACAGATATGTGCCATGGTCATTTATGGACATGATCACACTTGCTGGAAGGCTGACCCCGTTGGCAGATGGTGCTGACAGGTGGATAGAAAAGCTGGAAGAAATCACTGGAGGCATCAATCTGGCAGCTGGAGACATCAAGGCATTGCTGATTAAGACAGCAGGACACTCAGCAGCCAGAGAAGTGTTTGACGAAGCCCAGCTTCCAAGGGTCATGACCTCACACCAGTATGACAAGATACCATTCAACCAAATAAGACCCAAGGTGTGGGCAGCCGTAAGGAACAAATACCCCACCTGCAGTGATCCAACTAAGCTGAGACAAGAATGCCTAAAGGATGATGAAAGCCCCGCCCAGTTTCTGCACAGGTTCCAACAGAAATGGAAAACAGAGACTGGAAGTGATGGGAATGAACTGAAAACATCTGGCCCTCTATTCAGAACCTACATCAGAGAGGCCATGCCCAAAGAAGTACAAGCCAAACTGGACGGAGTTGTGGGGCTCATGAAGATGGACTGGCCTCTGTTCTCCGAGCATGTTAATCACTATGTAAACATGCATCGGGCCGAGAAACGGGCCTTTGATGACCAAAGCAAGATGCTGGCCACCAAGCTAACCCAGCTGCAGATTGGGGAATTGTCCAAAGCAAAGAAAGAGAAGCCCAAGCATCAAGCTGCACTGACTGTGGTGGCCACACCCCCAACCGAGGGAGCACCAACAGGGGAGGCAGTGGTACAAGCACCAGTAGTGTCTCCTGTTATTCCTCCACCCACACAGCAGATGCAGTATCCAGCAGCGCCACTCGTGGGAGGAGCCCTGCCACAGCAGACCCAACCCCAACCAGTCCCTCCTATTTATGTGCATCTAAACCAAGGAGGAGGTCCCCAACAAGCAACGTTCGGAAGGGGACGAGGGGGGCCACCTATGCGGGGAAGATGGAGAGGCCCACAAGGAGCCCCAAGAAGGCCCCCTCAAGGCCAATACCAGCAGATGCCACAAGCAGGTCCAGACATGGGACAACAGCGAGTGAGAATGCAATGCTGGGGATGTGGACAAATTGGACACATACAAAGAGACTGCCCCACTAACCCATGGATGGGACCCCAGCCCCCTACTGCGGGACCAGCCATCTATGGAACGGGACAAGACACGTACTGGCTATAGGGGTGCCCAGAGAAACCTGATGGAGAGGCTATTCTACCTGTATTAACCCAACGTCCACAAACAGAACCCACCATTGATGTCACAATATATGACAGCCATCATCGCTTCATGATTGATACAGGAGCGGCCTACTCCTGTATAGGAAAAAGTGGAATTGGCCTGCCTCTCTCAGCATCAAAGATTCGAACAGTAGGTTTCTCTGGGAAGACCCAAATAATACCCATGACTAAGCCAGTTCCCATGATCATAGGTGAAAAGACTGTGTGTGCACCACTGCTTTACTCAGAAGATACGCCCATAAATCTGCTGGGTAGAGATGTGCTGTGCCAGCTCAATGCTAAAATCAAATGTACCCCGAATGGAATTTCTTTTGAAGCAATAGACGACAATGAAGCCTACATGATGCCACTGGGTCTACAAAAGACCCCACAGACAACAAGTCATGAACCAGAAGACCAAGTATTTTGGCTGAAACTCACATCACCAACTTCCTTCCTCCAACTAGAGTGGGAAACATGGAGACCCCTGATAATGAATCACTATGAGAACTCCAAAGAACCCTTTCTCCCTCTCCATTGTACCATGTTTTATGACAAAGGCAAAACACATGATTGCAGACGAGTATGAGTCACATGACTTAGGACCCATGGTTCAAAAAGCCAAGCAAGTTACTGAATGGGTCAACACAGCATGGGACTGCATTAAATTATCCAAAGATGGACTGTTCTTTAAGATCTCATTCTCACAAGCTGATGAAGTCATAGCAGAACACATTAAAGTTCCTGGGAAAAGACAAATGGCAGTGGCAGCAGAACATGAATCCCTATTAGAACAGGTCCCAGAGCAAGTATGGTCTAAAAGTAAAACAGATGTAGGATTAGTGAAATCAGCAGACCCCATCAAATTCACCATCAAACCAAATGCTAAATTGCCCTTCCAAAGACAATACCCACTTAAAAGAGAAGCAGTAGAAGGAATACAGCCTATTATTACAGGATTAGAAACAGCAGGAGTTCTTAAACCAACAGCAAGTCCCTGTAACACGCCAATTTTTCCCATCAGAAAACCCAACAGTAATGACTATAGACTAGTCCATGATCTAAGATTAATTAATGCCATTGTAGCAGAAGAGATACCAGTGGTACCAGACCCGCACACATTACTGAGTAATATACCCCCAGGTACCAAATGGTTTACTGTGATAGATCTGTGCTCAGCATTTTTCAGTGTACCGGTCCATCCAGATTCTCAGTATTTGTTTGCATTCACCTATAAAGGCCAACAATACACTTATTCACGATTACCACAGGGTTTTGTACACTCACCATCAATTTTCAATCGAGTACTGGCAAATGACTTAAATCACCTTGACATACCATCTACAATGTTGATGTATGTTGATGATATTCTGATTTGTTCTGTTTCTAAAGAGCAGTGTGAGAGTGACTCCATTACAGTGTTGACTGCTTTGGCAGAAGGAGGACACAAAGTAAGTAAACAAAAATTGCAATTCTGCCAGCAAACAGTGGAGTATCTCGGCAGGCAACTCAGTGGGGACAAGAGGTGTATTGCACCGTCCCAACTGGAAGCCATAACTCAAATGCCCAAACCTCGGACTGTTGGTCACATGTTGTCTTTCCTTGGCATGGCAGGTTACAGCAGACCGTGGGTGTGTGATTATGCCATCAAAACGGCTCCACTGAGAGCACTGATTAAAGCCGCAGGTCAAGGACACCAGTCGGCTCAATTGCAATGGACAGATGAGGCAGAGGGTGCGTTCCAGCTGCTGAAACAAGATCTCCAAACTGCTCCTGCTCTGGCCAATCCAGATTATGGCAAACCATTCCATCTCTATGTGGCTGAGCGACAAGGGTATGCATGTGCAGTATTGATGCAAGACACCCCAACAGGTAAACAGCCAATTTCTTATTACAGCACAAAATTAGATGGTGTCGAAGAGGGTTTGCCTCCCTGCTACCAGGGCTTGGCAGCAGCAGCCTTCGCATACAAAAAGGCCTCAGTTATTACTATGGGCCACCCTATCATTTTGTACACATCACATCAATTACATGCACTGCTCACCAGTCCACGTTTTGTGATAACACAAGCTCGTCGAACAGGTTATGAAGTTCTGCTTTCAGGACCTGACTTAACAATACAACGCTGTACCACCATTAATCCAGCCACAAGAATGGTACTGCCCACAGAAGGTGAGCCCCATGATTGTCTCCAGGAGACGGACACCTTCATGAAGGTAAGAGAGGACTTATACAATCATCCAATCCCATCTGATTTGACACTGTTCGTAGACGGATCATGTGTCAGAGGTGAGACAGGTAATAGAGCGGGATATGGAATAGTCCAACTTAACCCTGATGGGACCTTTACCAAAGTACAATCAATGAGCTTAGATCAACCTTGCTCTGCCCAATTGGCAGAGATAAAAGCATTAACAGCAGCATGTAAATTGGCTAATGGTAAAAGAGTGACAATCTATACTGACAGTGCTTATGGGTACGGGGTATGCCATATAAACGCTAGCATCTGGAAACAACGAGGGTTTGTTAGAACAGATGGTACCCCAGTGACACATGGGCAAGCAGTAGTATAGTTAATTAAAGCTATGCAACTTCCATCTGCGTTAGCTATTGTAAAATGTGCTGCTCATCAAACAGCAAAAACACCTATTGCCATTGGAAATAACTTAGCAGATGAGGCAGCTAAAGAAGCCACAGGTTCAGCAGTACAGGGACCAATGGTTCATGTAGCTGAGTGTGAACCCATTACTAATTTGGCCTCCTTAATAGAAGCCCAAAATAACGTATCTGAAGCAGAAAAGCGTCTCTGGGTGCAAAGGGGGGCAGCTCGGTTAACACACCCCCACGATGGATTGTGGCATAGTTCTCGAGGACATTTTGTACTACCTTTGTCCTTATTACCAACGGCGATTAAAATAATGCATGGACCTGATCATTGTTCACGAGCCCAAGTTATTCAAAAGTTACAGGCAGTCTGGTGGTCACCTTATATGACACCAATGGTAGACAGAGAACTGGCCTTATGTCCGCATTGTCCTAAATATAATGTGCGTAAGATGTTCACACAGCCCTTAGCACATATTCCCATGCCAGACGGTCCCTTCCGCCATCTGATGATGGATTACGTTGACATGATAACTCGGGTTCAGGGAAAGAGATATATGTTGGTGGTTGTATGTAGGTTTAGCAGATGGGTGGAGGCATGCCCCACTGCTAAGAATGACCACAAAGCTGCAGCAAGATTTTTGTGTAAAGAAGTTTTTCCCAGATTTGGCATGCCTGATACAATATCATCTGATAACGGACCTCATTTTGTTTCACAGGTGATCCAGCAAATGTTTAAACTGTTGTGCATAACACAGAAGTTTGGTTGTGTGTATCATCCCCAGTCACAGGGCTCCGTGGAACGAGCTAATGGAGTGCTGAAATCAAAGATAGCAAAGATAATAGCTGACAGCAACAACCGTTTGACTTGGGTGGACGCCTTGCCTGTTGCATTGATGGCAATGCGCTCTCAAACTAACCGAATAACCCATCTTACTCCCCATGAAATGCTTACAGGTCGACCAATGCCTCTCCCACAGGTTCGTGGACCCCTGCTGCAGGAGGTCTCCTTGGCACAGCTTGAACGTGAAATGGGGGACTATCTCAGGTCCTTAACACGCATTCACAGGCTTATATTTCAACAGGTGAAAGCAGCTCACGGCCGAGACGAGACACACATTCCAGTGGACGTCAGGGACGTTCAAGTTGGTGACAGTGTGTTCATACGCGTCTTTAGACGTCAGTGGAACGAGCCTCGTAGGGAAGGCCCGTTTAAAGTTGTGCTTACCACTCCCACTGCCCTGAAAGTTGAAGGTAAGCCCTTCTGGTTTCATAAAAACCACTGCACCAGGCATCGGCCTCCAGACCCACCTGGCCTTGCTCCAGGACCGACGGGCTCTGCGCATGCTGACAGGGCAGCAACAAGTCTCCCTCCGCAGCACCCCTCCACTAGCTCACAGACTGTAGATGTTGCACCGGTGTCGGGCACTGATGCGCACCCACTCCCCTCCACGTCCGGCGTCCACAGACGTTCGGCACGTTTGGCAGCCCGCCAATCACCAATGCCAGGGGACTCTGAGGATGACAGTGTTCATTCTTATGCTTCCCATCCGCCTTCTGATTCTGGTGGCAATGATGATGATCCTGTTGCCACTGAGACTTCTTCTGGGTCTCACCCAGATCCATCCGTCGTTCAGGCACTGGACGAACTTCTTTCTTCTGGCCCATCAGATGCTGGTGGAGTCCTGTCCCCTTAACATCCCTCACCTGCATCTTTCCCTCTCATCCCCTCCCTTTCCCCCTCCTCCTCCGCGTCAAGTGGGCCGTCGATCGACTCGGTCCCGCCCACCCCATCGCCGTCTGGGCATCTCCCGTATGCGCCTTCTTCAGACTTTGATTAACTTCTTGTTGTATTAACCCTTTGTGGGTTAACAAGGGGGGATCTTATGAAAATTAATACTAACAGTGCACACACACATTTAATGCGTCACACACAAACATGTGCACTAGCAATGGTAACACTAGCTACTAACCAAGGGGTAATCAATAATAATGATGGAGAAAATTTATCACTAATGCATGTGCAAGTCAAAGGATATGATTATGTAATGTCTGAAGAAATTTTAGGTAACTCAATGGGGAAACATTGGCTTGGAGTTCCACAAAGCATGGACTGCCGTGAGGATGGGATGGTGATCATTGAGGTAAGATGCAAAATGTACATATGCCAAAATACATTAACAGAGCAGGTAATGACGGTAGGGAAAGCGCATAGAATGTTAAAATTGGTAAACAAAAGGCAGAAAAGAGATCTAGACAAATTAAAGACTGCACACTGGGAAACCAATATGTTCCAACAATGGATTCAGTACTCTGTCCAGGCAATGTTCAAAGCCAAAAAGCGCCCTAAAGATGATTGTATAGCCTGCTATAATGCTAAAAAATTACCAGCCCTTCAGATTATTCCCGGCTAATTGGAACACTCAGCTGAAGGGATTCTGGGATTGGTTTCACAAGCTTGGAAGGGGAAAATATCTTGAGGCAGCAGGAATGATTCTAGGGGCAGTAATGCTGATTATATTGATAGTTGTGTGTTGCATCATACCCCTTGTTCGGGGACTGGTCTCAAGACTTGTTGTAAGTGTAACTGGTCAGTTCCCAGTTGTAGAGATACAATTGGACCAAGAGATATAAAACATAACCATGATCACCTTCCACCCTCACCAGGTACGTGCATTTCTTTAATAACAACAGTGTATATATATAAATATTTTGCATAACAATGACTTATATACTTACTCACGTAGATATAGCAACTTGCATGCTGAATAATCCATAGATATAAGAGATAATATGCCTTCAGATGATGCCTAAATTTGCCATACTATGTCCCCACAGGTAGATTATTGAACATGGCAGAGGCTAGTTATGATGAATATGAAGAAAACCAAATGAATTTACAAGCTGCACTGGCGTCGTTAGGCCCATCACTAGGGGTAGGATGCCCATATCTTCCTCCCAGGTACCTACTAGATCCTGCAGAGGGGCCAAGCAGTGCACCTTTGGGTTGGAGCAAACCTATGATGACACCCAGCAGGCAGCCTGAGGATCAACCTATGATGACACCCAGCAGGCAGCCTGATGATCAACCACCATCACCTACTGGGAAGCCACTGTCCATCTCGATGCCACCAGGGGACCTCAGTATTGATCTCGGTCCAACCAGCACCCCTGCCAGTCCTGAGAATCCCGAGGATCAACGACCACCGTCACCCCACCAATATAATTATCCGCCACCACCCATTCCAGGCGTACTGGCTATGTTCATGGTCATAGCAGATGACATAAAGCTTGATCTTGCCGAAGCTCATCATGTTGCAAAGTTCTTGGCTCATCCGCTGGAGTCCTATGATACCAACGCTGACCTTAAGCCTGAAATCACCTCTATGACCACAGCAGTTTATGCCAAATTCATGAAGGGTCTGATGCACCCCGAGCCACGACGGTCCTTTGAACGAATGCGCGGCACCATGTACAAACGCAAAGTAAAGGCTGGGAATCGGCAGCTGACCCGAGACAATCTGGAACTGAGGCAGCAACTTCGGGATGCACAGCAGACCATTATCGACCTACAAGAGCAAGTGATGCAGCTGACCGCTGATCTGCAGCGTATGGCTCCGTATACCCAGGGGGGCCCGGACGGAGGGCAGAATTATGGACAGAATTATGGAGGCCATTATTATTATTAATATCAACTTCAACACCATACTGGATATAAGGACAATGCTGATAATTGCTGATTATATATACCTATGTTAAAAATAAGTGACATAATCATTGTGTATACTACATGTGACAGTACACGTACTGTGCAGGAGAGTGCCACTTGGTTACTCCTATGTTGGTTGTAATGACGGTCATTGACCATTAGATGACGTGCGCGCCTGCCTTAGTCCAGGCATGATGTGGCTTTTCTTGGTTATTTATGGGTGTGTCTTGACACCTATGCAGAGGGGGATGCGATGACTTCGCAACACAAGATGCTGCTTGGGCATTGGAATTTTCCTCTGCTGAAATAATAAACAGAATTAGAACATCTTGCTAAAAGAAAAAAAGTAAGCAACGAGGACGGGTCCTCTTAAGGGAGCCAAGAGGGGGATCCCTCTTTGTTTTTATATATTCTGTTTTCTGCATTTTATTAGTTTAATATTTACTCAGACACCACCACATCTTATATTACTCACTTCTACTATATGGTGTGTATTTAATCTCACGTTTAGTTTAGTGTGCACAATATATATATAAACTTTTGTCACTTGGGTGAGTTCACATTTAAAGTGTTTTAGATTAGTTATCACCTGCATAATCACGTAAATTGATCCTTTTTAGGATCAAAGGGGGGAAATGTAGTGTATTATTTGTCATAAATGATTAGAATAAAACAAGAATCAAAAGTTTTAAATGATTAAAGAGAATTGTGTTCATGAATATATTTATGTAGGCCAAGAGGAGAAAAACAGAGCAATGAGTGTGTGTAACTGCTGCACCTGACTGTAAGAGGAAGAAAAGCACACTCATCTGCTGGAAAGCACAGGATTAAGGCCCTTAGTGATAAGAAAAAGCACCCTCATAAAAATGAAGTATTTGACATATCAAGGTTAACCAGCCCAGCAAAATTTGGCCATACAACTTGTGATAAATAGAGTTGTTATTTTCAAGGCACAATGTGCAGTACTGATCCCAGAAGGGGTGATGCTTTGACTGAGACACAAAGAGGAACACTAGGCCAGACTGACATGGCTTAAAGTAGGGAAAGGATAAGTTTCAACATGTTTTTGACTAAACCGTCATAAGTTTCTGCATGGCCTGAGAGAGTGCTCTCACAAGTATGAGATGTGTCTATGAATGTTACCGTGTTTTGCAGATAAATATCAATGTGACCTTTACCAATGACTGAAATATGTTCTGAAGGGGGTTTTTCCACCGATAAGAAATGTATAAAAGGGAGCTGGTTTCACCATTTGTCAGCTTCGGCTCACCAGCGCTGTGTAAATATGTAGTGTTTAGCAATAAACTCACTGGACCTGGACTCAGCGGCCTCTGTCTAAATTTTTTGATCCTTGTTTGAGACTTTTTCTGCTTTTTAAGAACTTTGAATTTTTATAAAACTTAGCTTCAATTTTAAGTCGTCAAGAAGAGAATTATAGGACGACAGGACCCCTTAAATGCATTCTTTATTCCTAACTTTTGAATAGTTTTGTTTATATAGGAACTTCTCTGTTAGATTCCAGTTTTCTTTGCTTTCAATTAGTTTTCAATCAAAGCAAAAGCCAAATTGATGAAAAATTATGCTTTATTTTTGTCCAAATTAGCGCTAAATCATAGTAGAATATTTTTTCATTGTGCTGTGGGAGCAAAAGGAATACACTGGCAAATTTACCTAATTCACTAGAATAGAAAAGAATAGAATAGAATAGAACAGAATAAAATAAAATAAAATAGAATAGAATAGAATAAAGAAACTATTAGTATATGAATGTACAATACAATTGAATATCTGCTTGTTGACTAGCAAAATTAATAAGACTGGCAAAATCACCTTATGTAAATGTGTTAATGTGTTGCCATATAGCTTTTATCGGACTGCTATTGGAATGATTATGACCACCATGCAACATATTCAAATCTATATAATATCTATATATCTATATATACATTGATATGTTGCACAGTGATTAATAATAAGCTGCACGAGGCTAGTGAGCGCTTAGGGCAGTTCAGAGTAAAGCGATTTATCATTTTGATCTCATGCTGCCTCATATGTCCTTCAAATCACTCACAAGGTTTAGGCCTGCACAGAAAATATTGAAATTGTCAATCCATTCAGCTGGGAGTGACTCCATCTGCATGCAACAAAGCAGTGTGATTTGAGAACTTAAAGAGAGCATGATTGTGATTAAAGAAGAGTGTACAGGTAAGCTGAAGTAACAAAATAGATAAACCTAAGCCGATGTAAGGCTTTATTAATGTATGAAGGGCAAATATGCATGCCACACAACTCTGATAGTACGTTTTTTTTTTTTTTTACAAAGAGAAGCAAAGCTTGCATTCACTTTTGAACTGGAAAAGGGAAATGACATCTGCTAGTTTAAGTGCTTCGGGGAGAAGGTCCGCCCAGACACAGATGTAACCACATTAGAATTCTGTTGTTGTTCTGAAATGCTTGGCTCAACTCTGATAGGCAAGCTAATGCAGAGCAATGACCGTGGATGCATTCAACTTAGCTGAACAGTGACTCAACAGCAGGGACACAAAAAAGATCCTTGAGAAGAAAATCAAGGGAAAGACATCTAGTTCCAGTACAAGCATTGCTTAAAATAGTGGGGTGTCAATAAATGGGTGGTTTCAGACATCAAAAGTGTACCCAAACTAATCAAAGGGAGGCATGAATAAAGAAAAAAACAGTTATTAAATCGAAAAAGTCCTTGAAGCATCTGAGGCCCTTAGAGAAACTTTCCATACCATGTAAAGAAACACAAAGGGTAGAAATCTCAGCCTCTGTCTAAAACAATTTTTGCTCCTACAGCGCATGTCCAAAACAGATAAAACAGCATAATGCTGTATATAACAAACAGATGTGTGGTGCAGAGCCTCTCCAACAAATGTTTGGGAAAAGAACAGAAAAGGTTTTGCTTCCCCTGGTTTATATCATCAGCTTATACTTCCATTAACGCCAGTAATAAATGCTTTGCTGTTTTCTTTTGTAAGGGGAGGGGGATCCTACAAAACAGAGACAAGTTATTTTCCTGAATTTATTTATCATTTTTACATTCTTAGCTGTATCATTCATCAGTGGGCATGACTGGGCATCATGCAGCCTGGTTTAAAAAAACTGGCAGATCATCAGAGCATGCAATCTGCATGATGGATGCATAACCTTGTTTATTCAGAGCATTCCTTTTATTTTTTACTTTTTTGCAGCAAAGCATTCTCTATAATTAGAGCTGGTAAAGATGTGAGTCAAGCTTTGTCTTTTTTTACTACTATTGCTTATAATAATGAAACAGTTTGACGATATGCTTTCAAAAGGGGGGGGGGGGGGCTTTTTTTACTTGAAATAAACATAGGGTTTTTTTGCTATAAAGAGTAAAAACAGATGAGACACAAATCATCAAAAATATTCTTAGAGGAGATGAAAATGTTACAGAGAGAGTTCATGCAGAATACTTTGTCTGATAAAAATAAGGCTGTAATTTAAGCAACATTATTTGTATATGGACAGAAAACTGCAAAAATATTTTCAATAATGTTAAACAGATTAAAAATTTTAAATAATGCATATATTTTTATTTGTACAGCCCCCTAACTCTTAACTCTCACCAATAAAATCCAGTTTAAAACACACCTTTACAATTCAACTAGTTAGTTTAACAGTCACCTTTTTTGTTTGTGATCTGAATTTATGTATAGACATCTCTGTTCTGTGAAGGTTTCAGATGTTGGTAGCAATATAAAACATCCATGATTACTCTGGAGAGGCTAGAGGAAACAATTGTTTGTCTCATTCTCAACCAATCTGGCCTTGAGTGGGAACATGTTTTGTAAAAGTTTGACACAAGCCATGTGGGACTCTGAGAACAAACATAAGAAGGTTCTCTGGTGAGATTAAAGCAGAATTGAGCTTGTTTAGATTACACACAGAAGACTGCATGAAGGAGAAACAATAATGAACACAAATCTGGAATTGGGGTAGAATGAGGCCACCTTTGAAAGCAGTGTTGAGACGTCCATTTGCAGATGGCAGCAGGCCATGTTGGGGCAGACTGCTAAAATGTAGAAGAAAGTCCTCAGGTCAGATAGGGCAAGATGCAAAACCTAAAATTTGTCATACTGTGAACATCTAGTCGCATAGGTTACATTTGTAAATTACTATTTAAGCATTTTTTTCAGCCACTTGACACTTAAGCATTTATGTCAATCTATTTCACACAAACACACCTTGAAAAAAGAGATGAAAAAAAAATCCAACCCATCCAATTTTTTATGAAGTCATTCAATGAGAATTCCTTTCTGTTCGTGACTTTTGTTATTTTCACCTCCTTATTATTTGTGCTTTTTTTTTATTTTTCAAATCTTTTTTTTTGTTTGAAAGAGTTATTTTCCATAACAAGCATCATTGGCTCCCTTTTATTTGGTTTAATTCTAATATAATAAAAGCCGTTTTGCATTGGTTTTGAAAATGAAAATCTCTTAGCGAACTCATGATGTGTCATAAATTTTTGCAGTAAGACTGTTGCCAGATTTTTTTTTGTTATAACCAAACTACGCAGATAAATTCCTAAAAATACTTTTAGTTAAGATGAAAATCATCGTATTCTTGACCTGAGTAACCCTATTTTTTTAAACATATTAATGTTACATTTGAAAAAATGTCCAATCTCTACTTTGCTGCTATAGGCTAATAATTATCTGCTATTTCTTCAGGTCATTTATCCTCATTTTTCTAATTTGACTAATTTGTCCTTGTTGCCAAAATAAATGAGCTACTGTAAACATGAGCTGGTTGATTGAAAGAACTTCCAATGTCTGAACAAACTATAAATTCCCATGACTCCATGTTGTATTTTCATCATATAAAGTCAAAAATTCAGCACAGAAGCAATAAAAATGTCAGAAAAGCCAGATGCTGGAATAAATGTGCATTTGAGACAAGTTCTCTTGAGTTTTCTTCTGGAAGCAATCTTCCATTTTGCTGTCAGACACTAATATTGTGATACAACGCAGACCTGTAACCTTTTCTAATAATTCAGAGAAGATTAAAGTTTGTTGGAGGTATGCACTGGTATTGAATTTCTACAAACCAGACAGACAAATTGTCCAACTAATAAAATATGCAAATATTAATCAGTCACTTATTTCTACCCAGATGGTAATGACTTAGATAAGAATGAAAATCTCCTTGGTATGTATAATTGTATTAAAGACAATTCAAATATCTAATTTTGTTGTAGCAACGTCCAAATCTTATGGTTATTCTTATGAAGTTCTGACTGTAATTTTTTCTGGTAGTTGTAAAGTTTTTCCAGTAAAAACGTGGGAAATTTAGTCGCTTCCAGAGAGTGAAACATCTGGCTTGTTTTCTTTATTTTGAGAATGAAGCATTTAGGATCTTTCTAAAGTTGTTTGTAGGAACTATCTGCCCTCTGCTGGACGTAGTAAAGATTCAAATACCATTCTGTTAATGTAGAAGCAGAAATGCTACCTCTTACATTCAAACACTTTCCTAAAATAGGCCCTAAATGTTTTACATGACCACAGTGCTTGTTATTTCAGTATATAGTTACCACCGTGCAGTTTTGTATTGTTTAATGGCTTATTATTATTATTCTAGCATTTGAATTGTGGTTTGACTATACAAGTTAGCTAAGCTATATGTACAGTACATAAAGGTGTATTATTACTTATTGTACGTCATCAAAGTTATTTTTTATTATTATTATTTATTTATTATTGATGTTATACTTGTTGAAATTTCTTTTTGCTTACAGGTGTGTATACAAAATGACAAAATAAAATCTGTCTCTCTGTTATGTTCAAATTTAATATGGTAAAAAATTCTACATTTAGTCTCAATTATATCCAATGGGTAACTTAGACTTAGACACTTAGAGACAGATTTTATTTTGTCATATTGTACACACAAGTGTGAACAAAAAGAAATGTCGTTAAGAACAGCTCTCTAGACTATTTCTTTTTTTTAAAGTGCAGCCTTGTTACGGCAAGAAGCAGTGATAAAAAAAAAAACGTTGTGATGAAAAACAGCAATGTAAACATATGACTGTATACTGTATAATAGTGAGATTCATTTATTTATTTATTTATTTTATCTGCATGCTGATATTTTAAGTTTACCTAAAAGATTTATGTTATCAACAATCAAATCCTATCCAATTTTATTTGTTAGGCATTTAACAACAACCACAGTTGACCAAAGTGCTGTACAGCTTTAAAAAAAAAAAAAAAACAACCACTAAAACATGGGTAAAAAAAATAACATTCACTAAATCAATAAAATTAAAAAGATAAAAGGAATAAAAGATAAAAAAAAAAAAAGATAACAAAATAAAGCCCACTGTCTTGCTAGGTGTTAAAAGCCAAAGAGAGATTGTGGGTTTTGACAAGAGATTAAAAAACTAATATGAACAAAGTACTGAAACCACTTCTAACCACCACTATATGGTTGGATGGTTAAGAGTCTACTAAATCATTTTACGTGTTGGGTTTTGATTCTGGTTTGGGTCTAGACCCTTGATGAATCTTCCTCTACCAATGGAGCCATCCTTTTGGTTTATTTAGATTTATGCTTTGTGTATTGCTTAGCTGAGGCCACTGTTACTTCTGAAAACAAACAAAAAAAGCTTATAATCATGATACAACCAAAACCCTTGTCTCTTTGTTTCTGGTTTTTGTTTGTTTGACGTTTTTGTGCCCTGCATATCTTTTCAAATGATCGAAAAAAATTGTAAGACGAGGACAAATTTTCCGCTGCATTCCTGGGACACTACAAATTATTGTTCTATTTTCAGCCAGGTTTGGGGCTAAGATTAGGCTGTTCCATTCAACCCCTATAGGAGAGTACCTACCATCATTGCCTTTATTACACAGCCTGCACTTGATAGTTATTCCTGCAACACTGTTGTTCCAAGAGCCACTGAAGGCCTCATGGTGGACCCTTTTCAACAACTGTGAAGGGATAATCTTAATAACATCTGCTGCATGAAATGTTTTCTATTTGATGATGGATGTTTTTACAAGATTTCCGGGTTTATTTATTTCCTTGGAGATTCTTTCATACTCTTCATCCAAATGGTAACTTAGATAGATAGATAGATAGATAGATAGATAGATAGATAGATAGATAGATAGATAGATAGATAGATAGATAGATAGATAGATAGATAGATAGATAGATAGATAGATAGATAGATAGATAGATAGATAGATAGATAGATAGATAGATAGATAGATAGATAGATAGATAGATAGATAGATAGATAGATAGATAGAAATAAAGACCTACAATATTTAACTTTACTTGGGGATAATTAAGTGTGCTTCATGGTAGTTGTTTCCTGTTATTTTCCTGTAAAAAAAAAAAAGACCAATGACACATATGGCACGTTAAGGCTATATACGCTAAGTGTCTATCCTGACAATGCTTTGTTATCTTTTATAAGCCTAAATAGGACTGGGCACCATGAGCATAAATAGATGTGGCGCCATCTGCTGGCAGTAACAGAATGCCAGATGGTGGCAACACACAGCCACATAATAGAGCCAACTGTCCTTCAATGCCTCAAGGAAAAGCAACAGCTGGGTGTGTTGAAAGACCAACCAATAATAATCAAACTGATCTACAGCAACTCTAAGTTTCAGCGATTCTTGGCCAAGGGAAAAGAAAAAATCCTGCAAAAGGAATCCATCAGATATTTAATTTAAATCCATAAAATGGTCATAGACTGAAATATTTTCATTAAAATGAACACGGATTAAACAAATGAAAAGGCTTTGACGATGAGCGATTAATTGAATCTGATCTTGAGTCTTCTGGTATTTGGCAACTGTAACAGAAAATCAATTATTATTTACTGACAAGCTGGGCAAAAACGACATATTTCAAAATAATACACCAGCTGCACATCAGTCTTACAAGAATAACTTTATGCAACTAGAGTGACCCAATGGCGTACAATTTTAAAAGAAATGTCATATAACGTGATTTTTCCTGTTTAATGTCAGACTGTCTCAGTCACAGATGTATTACACAGGTTGTTAAAACAATAAAGGACTGTCTTTGTATTCTTAAATTAATGCGAAAGCATTTTCAAAAATAAGAATGATCTCTTTAGCATACAGCCAAACGGGATTTGAAATGGCTAAAAAAGGCAACTCTGTCCTTTAAAGCCTGATATGCATCAAAGAACCAGGCACTTCAAAATGAGCTCTATCGTTTTTTTCCCATAAAGTTTTATTTTCCTTTCTATCCAGATATAAAATATAACACGTATACAAATAAAAGTAATATTGAAATGTAAATGTATTTATTGAAACAAAGAACCTTATTTAAAGCGACCAGCTTTATGTGGGTAGTAATTACCCTCCAAATGTAATAACTGGTAACGGGACTTTTGGCAGCCACAGCTGTCATTATGGGGTTTGTAAAACTGACAATCAGCTTTAAGCATCCCTCTTAAACATCTCTGTGGAGGGACTTTATCACACCTGCCTTTACATGATTATCTTTTCTTAGTCACAACAAGGGGTTTTTCAAAAGCCTGTCTAAGGTCATGGCACATCCCATTTTTATTTTCTTCAGGATCCTTGATACATAGATATTGGAATTATATCAATTCATGCAAAAAACACAGTAGTTTACAATTGACATGATAAATTAGAGTTGAATCTGAAATGATGGGTTTCTTTGATACACATCTTTTAAAGAAGTTACCAGCTATCTTTTTCCCAATAATATCTTTTATTGTGGATCTGCTTCTGTTTTTGGTGGATGTAATGTTGGACCTTGTGTTCTCTTCCGTCAGTAATCCCCAGGTAGAGTCATTGATCTGCACCTGGACAGTCTACCAGCCCTGGAAAGGTCCATATTCCTCAGATCTTTCTCTGAATATGATTAATAACTCTGTCTGCGAAAGAGTTCCTGAGCCTTGGAAAACAAAATCTCAACCATTTTCATGATTAATAAGTGTAAATGAATCTAAATGATCTATATCCCTTCTTTATATCATCAAGGAAGTTCTGTTTCGCTGATTCTTGATTCAAAAGATGATCAGACTTTGTATGGTATGGCGGATGAATAATAAAATGGAAAATAAAATAATAAAAGTTTGATTGCAGTTAATATAAGGGAAAGGATTGTCATTTCTATTGTGCCCGGTTGATTCAGAAAGCTTTTTTAATTATTAATAACTGAAATCATTATTTAGTTAGTCTAGGTATCTTGTACTGAAAAAAAAATGTTTGATGATTATGACCAATTAAGAGAGTATGTTTACCAAAGAGTTTTTTGATCCTCAGTATATAATTCTAAGTATATGAATATAAGAAAAAGAATCCTACCAATTCCTGATTTTGAAAAAATAAGCATTTACAATAAACAGGTTAGTATTAGTCTTAGGAAGTGATTAAAAGGCAAAAATTAGTGTAATTTTTTGTGTAATTCAAGATATCTGTAATTGTACAGTATGCAAAGCACTCAGTTTAGGCAAAGTCCCATCTGGGAAATAATATATTTAACTTTGAAGTTTTGGACAACCAAAAAAATTTAAATGTACATTTAATCTCAACATCTTTTTATAAGCAAACAGTAGATTGATGCAGCTGGTTGCACTGTTACCTTATGGCAAGAAGATCCTGGTTTGAATCCTCGTATGACCTCTTTCAGCATCTCTTCAGGTAGTCCAGTTTTTTTCACAGGCGCAAAAACAGAAATATTAGGATAACAAGTTCCTCTAAATGTTTCTTAGGCATGCATCTCATGGATTTAGAACTTGATGACCTGGTACAGTATATTTAGCCCAATAATTTAAAGCACAATAGGGAATAAAGAGTGGATGTGTTTATTTGGAGACTCTTTAGCAGTTCTTTTATGTTAGTGACATAATCTAACAGCAGAGGGCGCTGTTGTCTTGTTAATCATCTGACCAAAGATGTGCTTCACATTTTTACTAGTGGAAAAGATGACTGGAATACCAAACATGCTTTTAGTTTGGTTTTTATCTACATCAATGTAACCAATACAAGCAGAAAACATGAGACCTTGTTTTCCATTATTTAAAATTTTAATTTTAGTTGTGTATATGTGGACAGAACACGCAGAGCTGAGTTCTCGCAGCATCACATTCTATCACTCTTTATCTCTCACACTCACTCACACCAACACATCCCACTTACTTGTGCTCTTATTGTCTGTTTTTGATTCATATCTGCATGTATAAGTTAAAAATAATTTACATTAAAATATTTTTATTTTTATTTTCATGGGCACTTAAAAGAGATAAAAACCCAAACTGGGTTCTTTAATTTTTTATTGTTCTCTTTTTCTTGTTTGAAGGCAGTTCGTTCAGAGCTTTGAGTTATCCTCCCACAGGAAGGAGTCATTCCGCAGCACTTTGGCCAGTTTCTCATTAAATGGTTTGTAGAAGTCCCGCAGAATCTCTTTACTGACAGGCAGCATGGGTCCCAGGTTTTTGTCTGCTTGTCTCCTTGTGTTTGATGCTGGGCTCCTTGTGATTTGTGATTCAATTTCCTTTGTCAACGGCCCTGTAAAAAACACAAATAATTATTACTGAACTTATAGCTGGCCCCAGAAATAAAGGAATGGCAAAAATGACTCCTCGTCCTATGAGAAGCATAACACCGCTAAAGGTTTTTCTTATTTTGTAAGATTACAACTACACATGCTGTATCTGATTTAGAAGTTACATTATGAACCAACACAGGATAGTCCAATTGTAATTATGTTTTCTTAGAAAAAAAAAAGGACAAGTAAAAATCCGAAGAGTGGCTTGATTCTTTATTTAAAGGCATAGTACAGGATGTTCTTTTTCCAGGTGGATCATCAAAATAAGCGGTCCTCCTAATCGACAATCATTCAGGTGATGTTTAGGTAAGCCTGTCCTATGTGCTCGTCTCCCTGTTCACTTACAGGTGGCGAGTCTGACATATTGGAAAAATTGCAAATCTTAATCTTAAACCGAGCGTGCATGAGGAGAAATGGGCTGCATGCGTTTAATCGGGCGTTGCCTCTCGAGAGCGGGTACAGGATTCTGCATGTAAATTTTTTTTTTAAGTGGATAGGGCAGGTCTTTTTTAAAAATTCGTGAAAATCCTTCACTAAACCTTGAATAAAACTAAGTTTCATTTAAATTTAAGCTACCAGTCTTTGATAGTTTGTCTCAATCAGATTTAGGCATCCATGCTGACTTTTCTTTCAGCATCCTTTAAGCTCACTGCTTTGACCTTTAGACCTCCATGAATCATTGAACCTACTTACCGAGGTTAAGAAAATCAAACACTTTGTGCATTGTGTATTTCCTGTTCGAGGCGTGGTCTTCCAGTCTCAGGACCAGGACCTGATCTCTACTGAAGACAGTCAGCCAGTCAGTTACATACACAATGTAAAGGCCAACTTGCAATCTCACCTGTTAAGGAAAAAGAACAAAGAAGAAGAGAAAAATTATGCCATGCATGCAACTATATCTTTGGAAGGGATAAACAGATGTATCTCAAAAAGCTTTTGCATTTAAGGTCTGATCTTCCAAAATGCAAACCTGTTTGTAGACATGGAGAGGATCTTGAAAGAAAATGCAAAGTGATTTGCATTTGCAAATCAGCAGACTGTGTGCAAACATTTATTTATTTATTTTTTTTTTTTTGCATTTGCGTCTTCATGGATATGCAGATGCTATTCTAATGACCAAACTGCAAATTCATGGAGAATGTTTATTTCTAACCGCATGCAAAGTGATTTTTGAAATCGGAAAATAAACTGCTGTCGCAGTTCTTATGTAGTTTTTAGTACTTCTGAAAGTCACATTTAAACTGACAGAAAAAATATCTAAATATCTATATCGTATCTATAACCACAAAGGAGAGATTAGTACAATGATTGACGCAGGAGAGAGATTCTGTGGTCATCTATACGTCAGCCGACAGGGGCAATGGCCAAGGAGTTTTTTTTAAATTATCTTTAAAAAGTGTTTGCAAAGAAATCCTGTTTTATTCTAAAGTTTAATAAAATATTTTTGTATCATTATTTTCAACTGATTATCCACTGCAGTATTGGTTAAGTACCCCAATCTGCCATTCCTTCAAAATCATTATGCTGCTGATGCATCTTCACTAAAGTTTATGAAGCTTTTATACATAAAGCTATTCTGCAGACTGACAGGAAAATAAAGACATTTCCCCCTCCATCTTGGGTCACACAGCAGCTCCTTCATTATCATAGAAACTGTACAGCAGCTGTCACCTGAGGAACGCGCCTCAAGCCAAAGGAACTGCTTAATGCTGGATTACTTTTACCTGTAGAATGTCTGCTCTCTTTATAGGTGGTCACAGCCTGCAAGTGTTCTGATGGCGCAACAAACTCAGCAGTTTCCATCATAGTGTTTTGAGCTTACAGGGCGACAATGGCGTTGGATGTAGGAGTTTGCCCTGAAATCGAAGGATTGACGGTTCAAGCCCTGACTCAGACTTTCATTGTCCTTGTGTCCTTGGGCAAGACACCAGTGTACGGCAGCCCTGCTTCTGTCAGTAAGCCCCAGGGCAGCTGTTGCTACAATGTAGCTCGCCACCATCAGTGTATGGGTGAGTGAATGTAGTGTAAAGCGGTTTGGTCATGTTTGGTTCTGTGTTGTTTTCTAGAGTTACATCATTTTTGTATTTTTAGTTTTGCTGCCCTCTAGTGTCCTTTCTTTTCCACTTAGCTCCTTCCAGTTAATTCTGTCTACACCTGCTCCCTATCAACCAATCATTCCTCTCTTGTTCTGTCTCCCATACATACACCTCCTGTTCAGTTACTCATTGCTGGATCCTTGAGATTATTTTGGATTATTCTGCCCTCTAGTCTGCTAGTGTTTTGGTTCTTGAGTTTCCTAGTCCTTAATTTCTGGACTTAGATTTTCATTAAATCTGGAAAGCAATCTTCTCTACCTCCTTCTACTCTGCATTTGGGTCCACAACTACGTCCCTAAACCTTCACACAAGGCTGGTTTTCAATCTTTGCCAAATAAAGTTATATTAAGAACGGCCACAAAGGTTTAAAAGGTTTACGATGTTGTAAATTTGACTGACATAACTACTAGGCACCAAAAGGATGAGGCTGGTGCTGTGGTGGAGTTGAACAAATAAAGAAACCTGCTGTTTAGCCTAAACTGCTTGAGAAAGATTTTGACCATTAAAATTTATTAAATACACTAAAAAAATGTAAATTTTAAATGTAAAATTTTAATATTATATGCATAATACGTGAATTATATTAATACAGTTTTAAAATCCTAAATTCATACACCTCTTTATATATTGAATTATTAAGTCCATATTTTTATTGCTTCCAGAAAAGGTTACTTAAAAAATGTCAGATTTTATGTATGAAACTCATTCAAAGATTGATCAATCAAGACTTTATATACATATTTATATAAACCGATGCCCAGTCAAAGCTCTCAGCTGGGCTGGCCATTTAAGGATTTAAGGCCTGTCAGAATAAACAATAGTAGAGTAATATTAATAAAGAAAAAACATCTGGTGGCAGCATCCATTACAGAAGGCAATTATCTTTTTCTCCCTCTGTTTTAATAAAGCATCATGTCAAGGTGCTGTCGAAAGGAGCTGGTAAAGATAAATCCAGATATTTAGAGTGGAATCTACTTTTGTTCGTAACATTTAGACATAGGCTACCTATATCAAGTAACCTATAAATGTTATGTTATGATCTTATTTTTTATGGCCACTCTCAAACTGATAACTTTATTGGGCGGAATCAAAGTGGTTTATTTGTCTTTTTACATTTGCGCAACAATCTTAGTAGATCATCTGCCTACTTATTATATGTACTTTTAGAAAAAACTTGCAGGTTCAATTTGATACCTATTATTTGAAATCATTAAAGAGCAAGTAGTTTGTTTGTTTTTTACCTTTAGAGTTGTGATTCGTAAGAGATACACTGGCTGTCAAAAGTGCACTTTGTAGTTTAATATCATGCGTTTTGGAAGTAAAAGTAAGACACCAATAAATAATTTTATTTTATTTCAGAAAGATCATAAAAAATATTCTGTGCAAGTTAACAAAAGAATAAACCTTCTTTAGTTAAATTGAAAAACGACTGTAAGAACCTGACACATCTTTAAGCTCATGAGGAACCTTTTGATTTCATAACTTTCTTTAGTGCAAGCTTTTAGGCATCTTAACATAGTAATTTATTACCCACTTTGCTTTGCAGAGTCCTCGTTTATCAGATTTTGAGACAATGTTTTTTTCTAGATGTCAAAAAGTGGAACAAGACTGACATATTTTCAAATTTAGTTTTAGTCTTAGGGGACGTTGTTCCAGAACTTTAATTTGACTCCATCTGCATTCAGTAAATTTTCCTCTTTCTGTTAGCTTTGTCACTAGCAGTCAGGATTGTTCATGTTTCCACACTGATTGAAAAAAGAATAAATAAACAAGGTAACTTGTATAAATAATAACCTAGGATGATGATGCTCTCTCCATCATGTCTCAGCTTTGATGTTCTGGTGTTATTCAGTTTTTTTTTAGACACCATTAAGAGCCCCGGCCCACTGATTAAGTTTGGTCGGTATCACATTTTGCCTGTGTCTCAGTCATCCAGGTCACGCATAGCACAAAACACTCTTAAATCAGAGGCCAATAGACTTCATCTCATTTTCCAACAAAGTTTTGGGAGGTTTTAGTCAGATTGTTAGGACACTTTTTTATTGGAATAAAAGGCTTCTGTTTGCAGCCCGCCTCCTACTCAGCATGTGAGAGCCTGTGTGAATGCATGAATGGCTGAATGTAGTGTGAAGCGCTTTTGAGTCCCTGGACTTGATAAAGCGCTATTCAAGAACAGTCCATTTACTTCAGACATGTGTTTCCATCTTAGTTTCTTTTTTTTATCAGCTTTGTTCATCCAATTTTTGTAATTTATGTTTCTCTCTTAGCTGTTTGGTGACCATCTTTCTTTAGCTTGGAATGATCCTTAAACGTTTATTTCTGTTCTATAGTTACTTACTATTAGCTTTCATTTAGGGCTGAAACAATAATTGGATTAATTGTGATTAATCGATTATTGAAATAATGATCACCTAATTTAGTAATTGATTAATTGTTAACTGGAGTGTAGAGACTGTAAAACATGCCTTTAGCTGACAGAACAATCCACCTTGAGCAGTAATTATACCAAGATTTAAAAAAAAAAAAACGTTTCTGCCTGTCTATATGCTTTGTGCCCCAAGTGGAAGAATTTTAGTATCACCTGGTTTAATTTAATAAAAAAGCCTTCTTTTAGCAGCCTTGTGCTATATGATTATTAATCAAAAAAATAATCAACAGTTTAACCAATTTTCAAAGTAATCATTAATTGCACCCCTACTTTTATTATTAGTTCATAATATTAGCTAGATTTTGCCCTATTACTTTACTCCTTTGTGATTAGTTTTCTAGTTTAGTTTTATGCTCTTTGGTAATTAAAAAGTAACTTAGGTTTCCCTATTCAGTCTCTTCCCTTACCAACTTCCTCAGCTGCTCCACATCATCTGCTGATCATCACTTTTTCAAGTTTTTATTTTTCTCCACACCCTCTCTTTGTATTAAAGTTCACTGTTTCCAGTTTTCCACTTATAGAAATCTCAAAGTGCTTCTTCTACACTGACAAAAACTGGCACAAAAAAGTTCTAGTAATAATCCTTTGGATTGATTTCAAGATGATTAGAACCACTTATATTGTCATAGGATGTGAGAATGGATGAATGGACCTTAGTTAAGTTTGGTTTAGCTTAATCTCAGCTTGCATTATAATCCAGCAATTTGACCAATTTCCTTCTCACATTTAAGGCTATTTCAGCTCTCTTACTGACATTCATCTTTTTGTCAAACTGACCCTACTGCAAGAACAGCTGTAGATCTTTTCAACATGCATTAATAAGTCTGATATCAGTGGATCGAGTTTGAGGACAGCTGCAGAGAGCGAGCATTGCCTCCACAGGGTCAGAGAGCGAGTTGGAGACAGCTGGAGAGCAGGACCTCTAAATACCAGACAGTTTTTGCAGGGAGCCAAAAGAGGAATGATCAGTCTCCTTCTTCTCCTTCTCCTCTAACCCGTTCTGCTTTAGGGATCCGTGGGGAAAGCTGGCAGGGATCCTAACACAAGGGCTCTGAACTGGCAGGCTCTAAGGTCCTGCTCAGAGAGTTTAAAAGAAGTTCATAGCTTCTCTGAGCTAGGTTTTGTTATACCCAGAGAGGCAGTACGTTCTTCCATTAAGGTTTTAAACATGTGATAATGAAGTGTGGTTTCCCCTCCCTCTTTTTTATTTCAAGGCTTTTCTATTTCTCCATTCCCACCAACTTATTAACTGGTGGCTAAATTTGGCTTTAAGGCAGGGATGCCTAACAAAAGGAGGAAGGAGGGACCACTTACAGGCATTGCGTTGTTGACAGTGGTGTTGTACACACAGGAGCGCATAGTGTACTCAGTAAGGCAACCTTCGAATAGCTGCAGGGACTCTGACACCTTCTCGTGGAAATCCTCTGCAGACTTATTGGCAATTCCAAAGTAAAGGTAGTCGGAGTAAAGCCTGGAAGAAAAAAGAGAGGCACTATCAACCTTTTTCTTTTTCAGGCCCTTAGAAGATCTCAGCTAAAGGCTGTTATGTTTTGACTGAATAAATTTTTTTAAGCATCAGGGGGGTTATTACTTTTTGATTAACATTCTTAGGATGCTGTAAACAATGCAAGATCAGAAGAACTTAATTAAGAAATGTCTTAAATAATACCACTGTGCTAAAAATCATCATATTTATTATTAGGAAATAAAACAGACAGTAATAATTAGATATAAACCAAATCATCTGCAAGATGGTATTTCAATTTTTGTCTTGTATCTTCATCAGCCGACACACAAATGTGTTTACCTATACATTAGTGCATTTAGTAACAATGCATTTAGTTTGACCTTAAACACATGTATTGTAACTCCCTCCATTTGCTATCCTTTATAAATATTTTGTTCAATTAATAATGAATGTTTCTTTTCTGTTTAAACAAAGACTTGTGAAACATTTGATAGCACTATGCCACTTTTATCGTTCAAATAGAGGAAGACAAGCAATACTGGCTTCAAAACTCGGTCCCAAGGAATTGGCAGCACATATCGAGGATTGGTTGGATTGATGTCAAAGTAATCAATATCAGCATCTGCTAATAGAAAATCAGTATTAGTCAAACTGTAGTAATCATTTTAGAGGCAGTAAGATACTTGCTACTTTGATCTTTAGAATTACAGAATTCATTATGGTAATTTTACTAGGTATATTTATAAATACAGCAGAAATCTTGTCTTTCAATTCAAGTTATTGCATTGTGAAAAAAAAATACTAGCCCAAACCTAAAACTGTATTTCCTCATCATAGTAATTCAATTCAAGTTATTTATATAGCGCCATTCACAACACAAGTCATCTCAAGGCAATTTACAGAGACAATACAACAGTCAGATTGGTTCAAAGTTTTCTATCTAAGACACCATCCTGGAGAGAAATATCACATGTGCTGCTGCCATCAACATCTTTGTTTATAGATGTTCAAGCTCTGCCTATTTTTTCAGTTTAGTCCTGTGTCTCTGACTGTGATTTGCTGGATGTGTTCTCTTCATGCTCTGATGTTGGGAACTGGTTCAGAGCTTGTCTGGCTGGCTGTGTGTTTCCTGGACGGGGCCGCCTGTGGAGCCAGTTGACAGTTGCCTTTTTTATCTCTGTTTCTTTCTGTATGTCTGCTTCTGTTTGGCAGATGGCTGCTCATACTGAGTTTGGTTCTGCTGGAGGTTTCTTCCTGTTAAAATGGAGCTTTCCTCTCCACTGTCGCTACAAGCATGCTTGGTGAGTCAATGAGTCAATGCATCAGCTGGTTTTCCTTAGATAGAAAACTCTGAATCAATTTGACTGTAAGATCTGGTTGAACTGTCTCTGTATAGTGCCTTGAGATGACGTGTGTTTAAAATTGCTGCTATATAAATCAACTTATTGAATTGAACTGAAACTCCTTTGCCTTGTTTATAAGCATTGGCAATCTAATCAGTTATGTAATTCATTCCCATGACTGGTGCCAAGGAAGCAATCAGCAAAGACAAATAAAGAGGGCCTTCAATGACGTTCTATTGAGTGAAAAAAAATGTTATTAAGAAAACAAGTAAGTTCAGAAGACCTAGTTTAAATTGAGTGGCAGGCGTTCAGGAGTGAGCTCTGCACAGGTCGAATAAACGCATCTCAATGAAACTTATGTGACAGCCGTATCCCAGTAAAAGCTGAGCATATCTTTCATAACAGCAGAGCTCCTGTCTCTCATAAAGAGACGCGCCTGTCTGTGTTAACAGCTGTGATATGGGCATGTTTCAGAGCTGATTGTCAAAGGCATTTCGGAAACAACTGATTGCAGTGTGATAGAAATTCTTTCAACCTTTCCACTGGGTCCCTGAGCATAACGATGAAGCGGGCCTCAGGCTGCAGGGCATGGATGAAGTCCTGGATGAGAAATGGCGGCTCTCCCTCTGTGGTGTTGTTATAGAAATACACCCAGGCATTGTTATCCCACATGGTGGAAGCACTGGCCTCTCCTGAAAAATAAATTAACACAATCAGACTTAACAGCACAACAAAAAAACACTAGTGCAGACAATTTTCTACTGCTTTTATTATAGTTGTGAAATTCACTGCTCATGTTTACATTTTTTGGAAATATTCCTCTAAGGAATGATTCAACGGCTGCTGTGCCTTGCTCCACCCTTGAGGTCTCTGTGCTTCATCTGGCTATTTTTATTATAAACTTAAATCACCCACATGTTTAAAAGGGTTTAAAGAAGCCCATATTGAATGCAGATGCTTCTTACAGTACATCTAGTTTTTAAAACTCGTTAAAAGTATTTGAATAACAAATATGGCAAATTTGCTTTTCTTTTGTCTGCTGTTTTGAATAGGAAGAAGTCTGTTCTGTGTGTTTTTTTTTTCATTATCTATCCTGCTTCAGGTTAGAGCTCAGTGTCAGCAAAAATACTAAGTAACATCTACACCCTGACTTCCACACACCCCACAGGAATGTGCTCCAGCAACAGCGGTCCAGATCTTAGTTATAGTGAATACGGCATAAGATTAGAGGAATGCTGATATTTAGCGGGAAAAAAATGTGTACCCATTTTTGTGGAATAGCAGCAACTCCTTTAGATTTGATGGAGTGAAGGTGTCAGGATTCATTTTTTCAGTGCAACAGATTTAAGCCTAGACTTTGACCAGACCATTTTATCATGTGAATATACTTTAAACTAAATGCTTCAGGTGAACCTCTGAAGCATCACTCTACGACCCCCCAATTTTCACTGTGTATAGCTCGATTAAGCCACCAGGTCTTTACAGTTCTTATTGATCATATATCAGTCCCATTATGAAACAAGGTTGCAGCAGCATCATGTTGTGGAGGGGCTTTCCTTCTGCAAGGACAGATAAAATCTAATCAGAGTCTATGATACCATGGATGAAGTGCAAGACAATCCTGGAAGGAAGTTGAATCTGGTTTTATATTTTCTTCAGATGTAAAGCTGCTGTCAGCACACTGAAAGTTCACTTGGCTCAGGTAATACATTTGTATGAGCAAACAAACAAACAAGTAGCCATCATTATTGTGTATTTGTGGTGAAGAGGAACTGCACAATAACACTGGTGGTGCTCATATCAAGTCAAATGAGATCCTTTCTCTAACAATTCGCCCAGCAGCTTTATCAGACCGCAATACGAAATGATATTCAGGATTCATTAGGCCGTCTGTGCCTTCATTATGCTGTTATCTGCAAAGAGAAAGCTTTTCTCTCTGTGTCTCTCTCCCTCAAAGTAAAAGGAAAGCTAGGGCTTATTTTTTCTACTGACAAGTGTGGATGTGAAACTTGATCAGTACTGATGTCATTATGTCTGAAATGATACACACACACTATTTAAAGGTCATTGTGTCAGTTTAAGGGGTTTTACAAACATAAAGGAGCCAGACTGTGATTCCTGTGGTGCTCCAACCTGACCGCCGGCTGAAGAGAATCAGAGGGCAAAGATCCTGGCCGGAGGCCTGGACCTTGCTGGGCTCTCCCACAGCATAGAGTGAATACCGAGTGGGCTTTTGGCATGCTCTCCCACCACGCCACAAGGATTACTTATTTAAAGAACGAAACAAAACGGCGCAGCACGCTAAGCTCTACGCACTGCGGTGTGAAAAGGCTATTGTTGAAACGTTAAATCAGTTTTCCTTCCCAGCTGAGTCGTTTCTTTGACAGTGTTTGGGCGATGGGAAAAGACATGAAGAGATAGGAGAAGTGAAGCTGGAAACAGGATATGCTAATGGAGGAGGAGGTGTGTAGGCTGCTCTGTCCTGCTGTGAGTATTATTGCCGGTCAGACTCAAAAAAACAATGATTCCTTTATAAAGCACTCCAGTAAAGTGGCTAACTGAGGCAGAAGGATGTCTACTATTAAAAAGATGTAAGGGGCTCCCTTACAAGCTGAGTCACTTTCTCTTAAACAGAAAAAAAAGACCCTCCCTCACTGAGGTAAAAGCAGCTCCTGCAGAGCAGCCTTGCTACCTGCACCCTCTGAAATATAAGATCACATGTGAAGTTGCAGGACATGATAAATGCCAACAATGTTTCTGGATACAGCTTGTCTGGGGATGCAGGATACGTTCATACTCAGAGTGCTGCTACATGACCTGAAGCCAGAGAGAGGGGAGTATTTATCATGTAGTATGGTAAAACAGAGCATTATTCTGACAAAGGAAAAAAAATAGGAAGGCAGAGTTTAATCTGAGCAGGAAATGCTTGTGCTATAAAAACTTCCTGCAGATCTGATTAGCAGTGTGTGAGGCGTCGCTCAGCGAGCTATCAATTGTATCTTGTACCCTCAGATCTCTGCAGCCATGTCACTCTTAAGACGTCCATTATAGACTAATAAGTAGAGCAAGGCTGATAAGCAGATTCCTGCACTTGGCTAAAAGAGTTTAAAGTGTTTGGTTGGTTCCTTGTACATGGTGAGAAGCAGAATGTAAGGCTTAAAAGATCAAGATTTGGGGTTTGACACGAAGTCTGGCTGCCTTCTTATTCTTACAAAGATTCTGCAGACCTCCTGTTGTACAAAACTAAGGCTTTATAAAAGGTCAACTATAAAAAAATCTTTGCAATACAGAATAAATTAATTATCAGCATCCTTCAAGCTTAATTAAACTTGCTGCATAATGACTGATTGCATTTGTTTATGCATATTTATAAAAAGAACAAAATATTCAGTTATTAGAATTTCAACTATGGGTCTTTTTTTTGTTTTTGTTTTTAGAAAAAAAGTGTGGTAAAATATCTGGAGTTTTGGAAAGTATTAACAAATTGTCTTGACATTAAAGTATAAAAATGTGCCTAAATATTAGCTAATGACTGAAATCAACAAGTCTGCTCCGCTTTAACAATAAGCATGCTAATCAATCCAAAGTGGCTCTCACATTGTTTGATGTGCTCCTGAGGGAAGATAATTCAAACTTCATTGATATCAGTAGTGAGCAGTGTTGGGCACGTTACTTTGAAAAAGTAATTAGTTATAGTTGCTAGTTACTCCTCCCAAAAAGTAACTGAGTTACTAACTGAGTTACTCCACAATAAAAGTAACTAGTTACTAGTAAAAGTAACTATTGCGTTACTTTTCCGTTTCTCGCCCCGTAACCCTCACCACCCAGCCCCCACCTTCTCGCGGTGTGTTTCCAAAGCCAGTTGAATAGAGCGGACGACAAAGACAAGAACCTGCAGAGAGTTTTGCAATTATTGCAACTCAATGTAAATGATATCAAGGTGAACGCGATGTGAAGTTTTTAACAGGGCATTCAGATCTGGTGAAATTAATAACTGGGGATGTCTAATTCTGAAATCCTGTGTGTTTGGGTTGTTATAGATACTGCAACATCTATCTATCTATCTATCTATCTATCTATCTATCTATCTATCTATCTATCTATCTATCTATCTATCTATCTATCTATCTATCTATCTATCTATCTATCTATCTATCAAGATGTATACTCTGCGTGTGACATAAAATATGGATCTCCATCCCTGCCACAAAGGCCATCAAATGTTTAAAATTAAAATTACAGTAGGTTGAGAAGGCAGAGTATCCATCCATCCATCCATCCATCCATCCATCCATCCATCCATCCATCCATCCATCCATCCATCCATCCATCCATCCAGATTTCTCCCTTTCTCCATATAGGCTATCATTTCTGGCTGTTGTCAGGTTAATCATTTGATCGTTCACGCTCTCCATAGTTCTCCTGTGGCGCGTGCACAGGGCGACTGTTGCGCGCCTTTAGCGAGCATGCGCGTTTCCTGTCGCTTGCGCGGTGACTCTTGCCGCCTGCGCTGTGCGGAGATGCAGAGGAAACCGTATGTGGTGGGGAAACGCAGCTCGACGTAACACCTGTATTTCCATCAGGAAAACGCTGTTTGCTGCTGGATCCTCCTCACTCTCCATCTCTCTGTGTGTGCTGTACGTTAACACCCACCAGCGGAAACACCCACCTACCCAACTGACAGACGGGATCTCACTATACATCAGCCATTCTCATCCTCCCCTCTCTCATGACAAGGCGCGCACCTCTGGATGACCTAAAAAATAATCTTTAATATCTCTTAAACAAAAGTAGCACAAACAATATTTTTTTCTGCACAAATCTGCACTAACGTTGCACTAACCATTCAGTCTATTTGCAGAGTTTTTTGACGTGGGTGGGGTGTCAGCTTCACGCAGCTGCGCACGAGTCCTATCATGAAAAAAGGTTCATTGTGCGACCCGAGTAACGCGCAGTAACGGGGTGTCTGCAATGGTAACTGCGTTATAGTTACAGTCAAAGTAACTAGTTAGATTAACGCCGTTACTTTCAACGCCGTTAGTCCCATCACTGGTAGTGAGCAAACCTCTGCTTATCCAATAAAAGGTAATATTCATTTGCAAAGGAGAAAACTAAAGAAAGGTTGTTCATTTTGTGTTGGGATCTGGAGCTGTACCACCTTCCTCCAGCAGTGTGCGCCGTGGGTCTCCTGGAGCTGGAGTCTTCCAGCACACCTGAGACGTATCTACTCATCAGGAGACCTGCCATTTATAACCAGCTGCCAGACCTTGCTTCGACGCCGCAGTGTTGACCTTAGTTTGGTTAGCGACCTGAGCCTTCGAAACTGATAAGAATCTTAGTTGTCTCTAGAGAGAGATCTGATTCTAACTCTCTTCTGTTTTTGTCTCTCAGGAAACCTGTCTCTAGCCTGAAGCTCTGGATGAGCTTAACCTGCCAATCTGCCCTGGTGAGCCAAACCTGAAGATTCCTATGTGGATTCTCCTGCTGCTCTTAGTGAAGAGCTGAAACTCTAATCAAGGTCTGCCATTCAAAGTGAGAAGCTAGACGCTGCAGCTGCTCGTGTACTCTGCTGAACAAACAGTCTTTGGACCCAACGGTTCCTCCTCTCTCAAAGAGAAGCCCGGATTCAGTCAAGGTAGAATTCTGAATTACTTAAGGACTCATGCTCATCTGCCTGCCTTTCTAATCAAACTATCATCTCTGCAGACTTCAGTGAACCAGCCCGGACCAGTTCAAGATCCTGTACTTAACTTGTATTATTGCACATTCAATAAACTCTATTAAACCTTTTACCCAGCCTCCGTTGTGTTCTGCATGTGGGCTAAGCAACTAAAACCCATCATGACAGAACACTGCGGCCAAACACAAAGCCCAGCAGATCACCTCCGTAGGAGGCTTGAGGAACAGGACGCTCAAATCCTTCGACAAGCGCATACCCTCCGTGAGTTGCATACTAAAGTTGAACACCAAAATCAGATGCTACAAACATATGCCAGTTACATGGGTAATGCTAACGCCACGCCAGCGGTACGTCCAGTTCCGGATCCACTTCCGCCTCCAAGGTCACCGGCAGTGACGTCATTTCCTGAGTTCCGTCCCAGCCTGCCTGAAAGATTCTCAGGTAACCCAAAAGATTGTAAGGGATTTTTGTTCCAATGTCGATTACTTTTTGAACATTCTCCTGGCAGTTTTCCGAATGATAGAAAGAAAATATCATTCATTCTTTCTCAACTCACTGGACGGGCCCTTGAATGGGCAGAGGCAAGGTTCTCCTCTGAATCCAGTTTCACTTGTACTTTTTCCGAGTTTATTTCAGTTTTCCCAAGTTTTTAACCACGACTCTGATAAGACTATTGACTCACGAGCCCTGCTGAATTTAAGACAGGGAAATTCCACAGTGGCTGAGTTTTCCATCGACTTCCGGGTCAAGGCCGCAGCCTCTGGATGGAACGAATGTGCACTTAAGACCTATTTTAAGGCCTTAAATGATAACATCAAGGATGAACTAGCCACGATCGACGAACCAAATAGTTTGGAGGATTTAATTCGTTTAACCATCAGATTGGATAAAAGGCTCCGAACTAGAAACAACACTAGACAAAGAACTCTGAATTTTTCTGTGTCAAGCCCTGCATTAAATAATGCTTCTGTTTTTTCTGGATCCACAGAACCCGTTTCCAAGCCAAAGGTTAAAAACCAGACTCTTTCTGTTCCAGTCCAAGTCTCTCACTCAGATGGAGCAGAAGTTGAACCCATGCAGATTGGACACACAAGGCTAACCCCTGAGGAAAGACAATGACGATTCAGGGGCAATCTGTGTCTATACTGTGGTGAGACTGGCCATTTCATTGCTTCTTGCCCGGCTAAGTCAAAAGCCAGGGCCCGTCAGAGGAACTGAGGAGTCTGACGGGCCATTTGAAAACTGAAAAAGCTCCTCATCTGATGTTACCAGCTACACTTTTTTTTTCTAACCAGAATCTCACCCTGTCTGCTTTCATTGACTCCGGATGTGAGAGTAACCTCATTGATTCTAACCTGGTCCAGCAATTACAGATTGAAACTGTTCCGTTATCCAAGCCTCTCAGAGTATCCGCTATTGATGGAAAGAAACTCCATCAAGTCACTCATCAAACACAACCTCTAGAACTTTTGATCTCCGGAAATCATCGTGAGATATTAACCTTTTTTGTTTTTCCTTCTGCATGCTCCCCCTTGGTGCTTGGATTCGAGTGGCTGGAACGTCATAATCCCCATATCAACTGGGCTGAACGCCACATTGAGTCTTGGTCCACCTCCTGTCACGAGACATGTCTTCGTTCTGCAGCTCCCGCTGTTCAGTTTCCTAGAGGTAGGGGGGAGATGGACTCTCCTGACCTTACTTCTGTTCCTTCCGAGTATCATGATCTGGCACCAGTCTTCAGTAAGGTTAGTGCTAAGTCTCTTCCACCTCACAGACCATATGATTGTGCCATTGAATTATTACCAGGAGCTCCTATGCCCAGCAGTAGACTTTATAACATCTCTAAGCCTGAACGTGAGACCATGGAGAAATATATTAATGAGTCTCTGGCTGCTGGGATAATCTGCCCATCTTCCTCTCCTCTTGGTGCTGGTTTCTTTTTTGTGGGCAAAAAGGATGGTTCCCTACGACCCTGTATAGATTACAGAGCTCTTAACCAGATAACCCTCAAAAATAAGTACCCACTACCATTACTGGCATCAGCATTTGAACCTGTTCAGGGTGCAACAGTCTTCACCAAGCTCGATTTGAGAAATGCTTATAACCTTCTTAGGATAAGATAAGGAGACGAATGGAAGACAGCCTTTAAGACCCCCTTAGGCCAATTTGAGTACTTGGTCATGCCTTTTGGTCTCACAAACGCTCCAGCCTGTTTTCAAGCTCTAGTCAATGATGTCCTCAGAGATTTTTTGAATATATTCGTGTTTGTGTACATTGACGACATTTTGATCTACTCCAAGAACCTATCTGAGCATAAGAAACATGTCCGTCTGGTCCTTCAGAGACTTTTGGAAAACAAGCTCTTTGTGAAGGCAGAAAAATGTGAATTTCACCAAACCATCTGTCACTTTTTTAGGGTTTGTGCTCAAGGGCGGGCAGGTTAAGCCATCCGAAGACAAGATAAAGGCAGTTCTTGACTGGCCGACACCTGAAAACCGCAAACAGCTTCAGAGGTTCCTTGGTTTTGCAAACTTTTACAGACGCTTCATAAGGAATTACAGTCAAACAGCTCTACCTCTCACAACCCTGACTTCAGTAAAGAAGACTTTTCAATGGACACCTGAAGCTCAAAAAGCTTTTGAAAAATTAAAAACCCTGTTTTCTAGAGCTCCCATTCTGATCCAGCCAGATCCCTCTAAACAATTTATCTTAGAGGTGGATGCCTCAGACTCCGGTGTTGGAGCTGTTTTATCTCAGCAACTTGACTCAGACCAAAGGATTCACCCCTGTGTCTTTTTTTCTCGTAGACTCTCACCAGCGGAGCAAAACTATGATGTCGGAGATCGTGAACTTCTAGCCATCAAACTCGCCTTGGAGGAGTGGAGACACTGGCTCGAGGGGGCCGAACATCCAGTTTTGGTCTGGACAGACCATAAAAACCTGGCCTATCTCCAAACCGCCAAACAAGCTAACCCACGTCATTCTAGATGGTCATTGTTCTTCTCCCGATTCAATCTCATAATCTCTTACAGACCTGGTTCCAAGAACGTGAAGCCCGATTCTCTCTCTCGTCTTTACTCTGCTGATCAACCTGAGACGCCCGTGCCTGTTTCTGCCTCCTGTACCGTAGGAGTGGTTTCCTGGGAGATCACTGATCTCATCAACTCTGCCCTTGCCTCTGAACCTGACCCAGGTAACGGCCCTCCAAATAAAACCTATGTTCCTTCTTCTGTCAGATCCCGCCTGATCCAGTGGATGCATGCAGCTAAATTTTCCGCCCATCCTGGAGTGAGCAGATCAATAGCCCTGATTACAAGACGTTTCTGGTGGCCATCCTTACACAAGGACGTAAAAGAGTATGTTTTGGCATGTCCCATCTGCGCCAGAAGCAAAACCTCTCACCAACCACCTTCTGGCCTGCTGCATCCTCTACCTGTTCCTACCCGTCCCTGGTCTCATATTGCCGTAGATTTTGTCACTGGTCTCCCGATTTCCAGAGGTATGTCCACCATTTTACCATAGTCGACCGTTTCTCCAAGTCTTGTCATTTAATTCCCCTCAGAAAACTTCCCACGGCTTTCCAGACGGCACAGCTTCTGGTGAAGCATGTTTTCTGGCTCCATGGCATCCCACAGGAAATTCTCTCTGACCGTGGCCCACAGTTCATTTCTCAAGTCTGGAAAGCCTTCTGTTCAGCTTTAAACTGTAAGTCCTCTCTAACCTCTGGTTATCATCCACAGTCTAACGGGCAGACGGAGAGAATGAATCAGCAACTAGAGTCCACTCTCCGCTGCCTGACCTCAAACAACCCCACCGACTGGAGTCAGTACCTGACCTGGATCGAATACGCCCACAACTCACTCAAGTCAGCTTCCACTGGTTTATCCCCGTTTCAGGTATCTCTCGGTTATCAGCCTCCATATTTTCCCTGCAGACGAGAGAGAGATCTCGGTCCGTTCAGTCCATCAGCACATCCGTCGTTGTCAGAGGGTCTGGAAGGACACCATCGCCACCCTCAACCGTTCTTCTGTCTCAACTAAACGCTTCGCTGACTCCAAGAGACGCCCGGCCCCTGACTACTCCATTGGCCAAGAGGTATGGCTCTCTACACGAGACATTCCCCTCAAGGGTATGTCTCAAAAGCTGTCTCCCCGGTTCATTGGTCCTTACAAGGTTGCCCAGATCATCAACCCCTCTGCTGTACGTTTACACCTTCCTCCGAGTCTCCGCATCCATCCCACGTTCCATGTCTCCCAGATAAAACCTGTTGTTTCTAGCCCCCTGTGCCCTCCATCCGACTCCCCTCCACCCGCCCGGGACATCGATGGACATCCTGCCTTCACCGTCCGCCGGATCGTGGACTCCCGTCGGCGAGGTCGCGGTTGGCAGTACCTCGTCGTTTGGGAGGGCTACGGTCCGGAGGACCGCACATGGGTTCCTGGCTCTTATATCCTCGATCTGTCCCTGATCGAGGAATATGAGAGCTCCCTCCCGTCGACATCTTCTGGACCGCCAAGAGGCGGTTGTTGAGAGGGGGGTACTGTTGGGATCTGGAGCTGTACCACCTTCCTCCAGCAGAGTGCCCCGTGGGTCTCCTGGAGCTGGAGTCTTCCAGCACACCTGAGACGTATGTACTCATCAGGAGACCTGCCCTTTATAACCAGCTGCCAGACCTTGCTTCGACGCCGCAGTGTTGACCTTAGTTTGGTTAGCGACCTGAGCCTTCGAAACTGATAAGAATCTTAGTTGTCACTAGAGAGAGATCTGATATTAACTCTCTTCTGTTTTTGTCTCTCAGGAAACCTGTCTCTAGCCTGAAGCTCTGGATGAGCTTAACCTGCCAATCTGCCCTGGTGAGCCAAACCTGAAGATTCCTATGTGGATTCTCCTGCTGCTCTTAGTGAAGAGCTGGAAACTCTAATCAAGGTCTGCCATTCAAAGTGAGAAGCTAGACGCTGCAGCTGCTCGTGTACTCTGCTGAACAAACAGTCTTTGGACCCAACGGTTCCTCCTCTCTCAAAGAGAAGCCCGGATTCAGTCAAGGTAGAATTCTGAATTATCTAAGGACTCATGCTCATCTGCCTGCCTTTCTAATCAAACTATCATCTCTGCAGACTTCAGTGAACCAGCCCGGACCAGTTCAAGATCCTGTACTTAACTTGTATTATTGCACATTCAATAAACTCTGTTAAACCTTTTACCCAGCCTCCGTTGTGTTCTGCATGTGGGCTAAGCAACTAAAACCCATCATAACATTTTGGGTATAAACTGTGACATAAAATAGAAGAATTTGCTGTTATTTAAGTAAAGTATGTTAAGTAAACCAGTATCCAAAAACATAGGAATAGGGGAGGATAAAAAAAGTTCTGAGGTTACAGCAAGTGTTGGAAAAAAGTGTTTCCAAAAAGCAATAATGCAACAGTTTTTTTTTTAATATATATATATTTTTTTAGTGCACAATAATGCTCCAACATTTATGTATAAAATTGATACAATGCATTCTACTGGCGACTGTCCAGGGTGTCCCCCGCCTCTCGCCCGTAGACAGCTAGAGATGGGCACCATAACCCATTGCGGCCTCGCTTGGGATAAACATGATGGAAAATGGATGGATGGACAATGCATTGTGTTCCTGCTGGCTTCTACATCACATCCTCACACTGATTTTCTTTTTAAATGCTAGGACAAGATGGAGGGAGGAGATGCTCTATGTTTGCACAGATGTTAATGTGTGGGTGGTGACATCTTACCAGTTACCTTTAACTTCTGATAACCTCCTTATGTGTTTGAGGGTTAAGCTTTATTGGACCATCATTTTCACTTAATAAATTTAACTTCTTAGTTAGTTTTTACAATGCTAATAATTTTCATATCAGTAAGGTTGTAAAAAATACAGAACATTTACACACAGTGTCACATTTAGTAGCACCATTGCCTTTCAGATAGAGAATCCTGAGTTTAGGCCATAGTATTAAATCATTTCTGCATTAAATCATTTAGTTAAAACATCCCTGATCTGAAATTAAACATAAGTAAGAGTAGTATTAAAGCATCCCACACACCCATTTTTAGCAATTAGAGCAAAAAATAAAAAGAACTCACATATCTTTTTCTTCACAGCAGCGGCATAATGTCACTAACTTTCAGTGTGACTCTCATTCAGGTTCATTGAAAGATTCTAGGAAATGTTGACTAAAAACATTTTTTATTTTCCATGAATGGCTAACTGTTTGTGTGGTAAGAACTGTGCTTCATGTTGCCAAAAAGCCATTTGCCCATTTTGAATACATTTTTAATTAGACCCACTGAATACAGTTTGATCTTAAGTCTCTTTGCTTTTGTTTTTATATTACTGAGCATTGATTTATAAGTTTTAAAATAGCCACACAGACAATAAATTAGTCTTAATGCAGTATACGATGCATTTAAGACTTTAGTTCTTTGCATTAAGACACAGTTCTTAGTACATAGCTATATACTATATATTGTATATAGTATATTGCATATTTTAAATAGTATATAACTATAGATCCTGTATTATGTATATATATCTGATTTGTTTGCACCATCAACACCAAGTCAAATTCTTTGTAAGTGCAAACCTACTTGGCAATCAACTTTATTCTGATTCTTATTCTAGTTGCTAACTATGCCAGTTACTTGGGTATAATGGGTCGCATGAAGGTAAACTGATTATGGGAAGTACCTATGATGATGTTTGGGTGGTTGGGGGATCCGCTGGTGTTTGCAGAAAGCTCTCCCTGAATTTGGTGCGCAGCCTGATCAAACAGGTCGAGGTAGTCCTCCACTGGATACCGATCGTGCAATCCCTCACTTAGTCGAATGATTCCTGGAAAAAAAAAGGGGATACAACATTGAGCTTTTACTGATTTTTTTTAATTTTAACTTTTGTCTCAACAAGCCTGTGGATGCAAGGGAAGGCCGATGGAAAACTGAAGCATTAAGTCTATTTGTTATGTTTGTGGAGACCTCGTTTCTTCATATATGCACCAAAGATTCTTTACCACTCATCAAGCTACATCATTGCTGTCGACCCAGAGCTACAGATCAGTTTTTCATTTTTTTTGATCAAATAATGACAATAAAGTTAAATTCTTCTTTTGTAGCGTAGCATTATCTGTTTCCTCACTATTTCTATATTGAAAATAGGGAAACAGACTTTTAAAAATCTTGTTTGTGTATTAAAGTTGATAAAGCTGAGCTAAGAAAAAAACAACTCTCCTCTATGTCTGCTGTAACTCAAACTTTGCCTCACATGAGCCTAAAGGTTTGATATAATCTAACTTTTATTTGTGAATCTCTTTTGACCTGCACAATGAAGTCATTCACATTTCTTTATTCAATTAACTCTTTTTAAAATCTATAATGTATTATTGAAAGTTGACTGGATAATTCTACAAACAGCACAACAATATATACTGATACCAGGCACCATCAGGCTCTTTTCAAGCAAATAAAACAATTTTTAGGACAACCAATTTTTTTACATATTTATTTAAAAGCTACATCAA
The DNA here is from genome assembly GCA_030533445.1 of Cyprinodon diabolis. NCBI lineage: Eukaryota > Metazoa > Chordata > Actinopteri > Cyprinodontiformes > Cyprinodontidae > Cyprinodon > Cyprinodon diabolis. The sequence continues at coordinate 17,384,389 of CM060071.1, forward strand.
AGGAAATGTCTTCAGCTCGGAGCAGGTTGAACACCAGGGGAGCAAAAGGGAAGATAAAAGGATTTTCAAAGCAATAAGAAGCAATCAACGTGTTCAAATACTCATGGTTTCCAAAAAGCTTGCTATAAATCGACACTGTTGAACCTGACTGAAAGGCTAGTCCGTTGGGAAAGAAAATGTTAGCTAGAGGCTGGTGACAGCGAGGGGGTTACACCAGGATTATGTCTTGCAGGTCTGGACCTGCAAAGAAAGGGTTGGACCTCCTTCAAAATCCATTGCAGATCTTTCTAGTAGTGATTTCAGCTTTAAGGCACCAATGCTTTAGTTTCAATCAAAGATTTTAAAAAAATGCATTCTGATCTACAAACCCAGTTTTTTGTAGTCAACTTGCAGAATCTTCGGAATCTGTCTTTCTAGGTTACATGAAGTTTACAGGTCATGGTCAGTTTCAGATTAATGCTTTAAAAGCAAAATATTTCTTCCACCTGAGCTACGCAGAGGGAAAGACTAATAATAGTAATCAAAACTTACTATGCATTTATAGTGACTTAGTGAATGACTTAGTAGAATCTATGTAGCATTAGATGAAATAAATAATCTGAATAATCAGGGTTACAGCATCAATCTTTGTCTAAATGACGCAAATTTAATAGCTTTAGTATGGATCTGGCATCCATTTGCTTTTATTTGATAAAAATTTAGTGTCAAACAGTTCTAAGTAAAGTTTATTTTATGTCTTTCACTGTATTAAGTACAAGCATTTGCTTAAAATTCAGTCTGTTCCTTCAAAAAAGATATGCTGTGCATATCACATCAGTTCACCATTTCTATGTATCAGCCAAGCAGTCCCGTGAGGGGAAACAAACTAAATATATACAAAACATTTTAATCCAATTTCCTTAGAGGATGACTAAGGAGAAAAGATACAATTACCAGCATCTTACCCAAAGTGCAAGTCTGAAAGGTTTTAGGAGAAGGTGACAGAGAGTGGAAGGGGGAATTAAATGGGACGTTAACCTATTGCTGAGACACAGCTGCACCATAATGAGCTACAAAAAACAAATACAAAACAACAACCATGGGGCAGAATTATTTATCAAACAAGACTTAACATGCCATATTTGATAGCTCCATGCAAGATGATCAATCCACCAATCTCAGGGAATTTAAGCACATTATCTGCAAATGGATCGACTTCAGAGGAAAATGCTCATCTTTTCTTCATCTATTTTTCATTATGATTTGAGGATATTTTGGAAAAGAAAAAGGGCAGCACTGTGTAGAAAAATCCACAAAAGCAAGACACCAAAAACCTTAATATGGTATTCAGCTAAAAAATTTGAGGCTCAAATTATTCAATCTGATAATCTGATAATCTCTTGCTATCAGAAACGACTTCTCTATTTAGATACCAGTTTAATCAAAATACTTGACAAATAGTTACACAAATTTAAAAAAATCTCAATACCACCTAAAGTTTTTGGTTTAAACGTAAACCTTTTCACTGGCAAAGAGCTGTTTCATTATCTCTAACTGTTTAGGCAAAGACACTAAGAGATGCATTTAATACTTGTAAGTCAGATTTCTCATCCATATCTTGAGGGGTAATATAGCATAACTAAGCAACAACTGGCATGTTTCTTTCATCACAAAGCAGGGTTCTGTGAATTTCCTTAATCACATGGATGTCAAGGTTTTAACTACTACGATAACCTCACCTCGTTAGCCTGAGTTTTTATGGGTTTTTTTCCAAGTCTCTGACATTTGACTGACAAACCTATTTGTCAGTCATATTGTGGAGCCAAATGTTCCTGGCTTGCTTGACAATGAGAAACAGTAATGAGAAACAAACATGCATACACTGCACCAGCAGTTTTGCTAAGATATTTCTAGAATATCCTGCCACCAACTGCTCAACAGAGGATACTGAGCGGTTCGTAAAAAAGAAAAGTGGTACGTCAGTTCTTTAGACTTACTCTGGTTAGAGAAAAACCATGTGGAGCAAAAAAAAGGCTAAATGCAAAATATGTTGCCGTACCATAGCCAGATCCAGAGGAAACATCACTTATTCATATAAACATCTGAAGAATCACCAACCACAGCAGTATGTTGCTTTTTTAATGTTAAGTGTGGATGAGCAAGAGGCAACAGCTGGGAGTAGCCAAGGACAAAGTAAGCAAACATCCATCCAAGCTGCATCCACTTCTATATTGTTCTCATGTTTGTCAACTCATACAAGACTATTTCATAAAAGTAATGGCTTCTTTCATTCAGAGTTTTATGCATTTAAAAATATCAAGTGTAAAAATCAAATTGCAATCACAACATTTAGAACAAAAAATGCAATAACGTTTTTTTTTTTATTCCCATAATGGTGAAGGCCAATTAAACAGCATAATTATGATAACAATTTGATAGTAATTGGCATGCTACACAGCAACAAGGAATAGTCCAAACATTGAACAGGCATTGAAATGCTAGCAGCACCCACAGCCAACTGTCAATGGGATCTTATTCTCAAAATCTGAACAAGTATTTTTTTTATTACAGTTAAGTTGTTCTTTATTAAGTCGTTTATCTTGTGCTTAATTAATTTGCAAATAAATCAGATTAATCCAAAAGTTTGAGCTTAAATTTACTCAAACATCAAGAATATGTCAGACTAACCCAACACATTTGAGTTTGCAGAAATGTTACAAAATAATGGGTTTCAATGCCTTAGTCTAATTCATTGCTTTTAACCGTGCATTTCTGTTTTATGCAAACAAAAAATATTGTGTCTGATAACTACAGTACAAGTGGAAAAATGGTTGATCTGCATCCACAGGATGACACAATCTTGCCAGCTAAGTATGCTTACAGACATCAAAAGGTAGCTGCTAATGTTAAACGAAGATTATCTCTATGTCTTGCTTAGGCCGTTTATTGAATAATTAGCTCTTTTTTTATCTGTTTCAATTTTCAATAAAAAACAATGACAATAAAAAGAGCCTTTAGCTGAGAGGGAGATCAGTGCCCTTTAGCTTCACTGCCCTCTTTTCATTTTTCCTATAAAAAAAAGTTCTTTAAAAATGCAACCATTATTAGCCCACACACACTGACTCACTGTACTATAGAAAAATTGTCTCTGGATTCTCCATTATTCATAAGCTCTAACCATTGTCTCAGTTCGAAGGGAAAGAATACAAAGTCTTGCCTAAAGAAGCTAAACCTATAGAAATAATCAGGTCAAGGTACAAACCACATCAAATGACATTTTAGAGCTGTGGATATTATTCTGAACTAAACCCTGCTTCAAACGTCTTCACTGGGTTTGTTTTCAATGTCCACTTACAAAGCTGTAAAACCTTTACAGGACAACATGATTTAAACATCTGAGATATTATATCTGTATATCCAGGCTGCAACTAATGATTATTTTGCAAATCGGTTAATCAGTCAATTGTTTTCTTGATTAATGACCTGATAGCCAAAGGTTCCTTAAAGAAGATTTTTTTTTTATTTAAACCAGGTGAAACTAACACTTTTCCACTTTATGAGTCCTGGATAGAGCATATTAACAGATCTTTTTTTTTATGTTAAATGCAAAATCTTTATGTTTTTTTTTTACAATTTTGATAGAATTACTGCCTAATTGGGTTGCTATGTCAGCTAAAGGCATGGTTAGAGTCTCTACACTTCAGTTAATATTAAATGGATTACTAAATTAGTTGATGATTATTTCAATAATCAATTAATCATAATTAATCCGATTAATTATATTATAATTATATTTGTAAAATATTCCATGAGCTAATATTAGATTTAATCATCAAAAATGCATTTTTTAAGTCATCTGCATACATTTTAAATCTAACGTCTGTGCCGACCATACAGTGTAAACAAAATTGAAAAGGTTTGTCTGAAGGTATTATTTAAAAAAAAAAAAAAAATATGACCAGATGTCTGCTAAGAAGGAGCTCTTGCACTTCAGCACTCTAGTGTTTGTCTCTTTGTTCTAGTGAGTGACTTGTTCACCACCTGTTCAAACTTAGCTGAATGCCAAGTGAGAATGGTGGTGTCAGTGAGTTGTTCATGATTTTTGGTATTCTGAGAAAAACAAGTTATCTATTGACATGATAAACAAATTAGCCATTTCACAAAATTTCACGAAATTCCCCTTTCAAATGTTCTACTAAGATATTTCTAGAATATCCTATGGCTGTGTTATTTAACTAAATGATTTGCTGTATAATTAATAAACAGCATGAGTGTGCAATTAGTTGATTAACTAAGAGTGCAATACACAAGAGTATGCTATTAGGATGAGCTAAAGATGCAGAATAAGCAATCACTAAATGCTAAGTGTAGAAATGAGACCTAATGGAGGAAATGAGTAAGAGAGTGAGGTTGTGCAAGAGCATGTTCAGTTGCTCTTGAGGGCTCAAGCCTGCAGACTCTTGACACTCTGTTTATCAAATGTGACATTTGTTTCAACCACAAAGGTTTGTCTATGTAGAGGAAACCGTGATGTTAGTCTAGATTCTTCCGCCTGGAGCTTTAAGTCAAGTCACTAACGAGAAGAATTACAGCATGAGCGGTACTTTCCCTCCACACACTAAAACAGTAGATGTTAAAGGAGGCTGATAGTTGCTTTTTAAAATGATACATAAAAGAGGCAATGAAACTATCTAGTAAACAACCAGGTTTAACTTCAAATAGAGAGAAAACAGATCTAAATGTGCAGAATGAGACCTGAGTAATCAGATCTCTAATTGAACTGAAACCTGCTGAGAGCCAGTTGGATTTTCAGAGCCTGCTCAAACATTCAAAAATAAATTTGAACGAATTTATCTCTCTTTATAGATAAATAGATTAGTTGGAGACTTGAACTTGAGTTGCACTTAAGGTACCAATATAAGACAGCAAGAGCTCAACTTAGATGTGTGCTCATAACATTTGAGACATTTTAGGAACAGTTTTTACCTAGTCTAATAAAAAGGTGTAAATACGCTGATATGTGAGCTACATTCATGCTTTTCTGCTCAATAGGGTAAATCAGTTATGGCCTGCTAATGCCTCAAAGCAAAGCAAGGGAAGTTTATTTCTATAGCACATGAAAAAGGAAAATAAATACAGTAGGAAAACAATACTGTACCACCGTAAATGCTTCTAATGAAAACAAATACTTTAAATATGATTTAAAAAAATTATGATAAGAAAAAGAAAGGAAAGCTTGATTGCAAACTTAAATAACAATGTGTAGCTAGAACAAAGGCTACTCCAAACAAAAAAGTTAAATTTAAAGCAAATTAGGCTTTAGGTGCTTTTATAGTTTCCTTGGAGTTGGTTTCAGAGTAGTGGAGCATAAGGTAACTAAGCTTGCGTAAGTCTCTGCACATCACAATGGCTTAGTCAAGGTAAATCAGTATAGATCTCCATCTATACATCTCAGGGCTGGTTAAAGCTTTACTTACCAAACCTCTTGCGGGTCCACCAGTGCGGCTCTTTAAAAGTAGTGAACTTTACATCCGGGTGCAACCTAAGTCTGTCGTATAGATCTGTCGTGCCACACTTTGGTTGTCCAATAATATAGAAATAAGGAAGGCACCGCATGCGGTAGATCTTCCTGTTACGACGTAACAGATGGTGATGGAAAGTGCTCCTCAGGTGCTGAAAAACTGTCCGGAAACGCCGCGAATAGCGCCCATACAAGTTCGTTTTATACGGATCTGTGGTAATATTCCCAGTGAATTCTTCATACCAGCAGGGGTTCTTGATACCAGGCAGGAATTTGCGTGGGATGACAGAAAACATCTGAAAAGGCAAATACAAAAAAAACAAAAAATGCATCAAGCTGTTCAGTCATTCCAGGCAAAGCTTTCTGTTAGACTGCACAGCAGAGGACCAACAATTTTCAACACTAAAGGAAGATGTTTGTTTAATGATTTTAGTATGCAGGGATGTGTCTGGAGAGAAGAGAAATTGTACCAGCTTTGTTCACAATGATGCAGCTACGAACTGCAAAACATTCTGAAAATTTGTAAAAATTTCTTAAAATAAGTTTATTTCCCCTTAATTTGAGTGGGAAAATAAGATTATCTGCCAATGGAATGAGCATTTTACCCTCAAAATAAGAAAATTACATCATATGCACTTGAAATAAGACCATGCAATTGTTTTTTCCTTATTTTAAATGTAAATTGTCTTGTTCCATTGGCAAAGGAACAAGACAATTTACATTGTGCCTGCTTGATTTGAGAGAAAATGCACTTATTTTAAGATGAATTGACTTACTAAAATGTATATTTTTTGCAATGTAGATGGTTAGATGCATTAAAGTCCAGGATTCACGCCTATCCAATTTTAAATACCTACTCTATGCCTGTGGGGACCGAGGCAGCTTGTTTCTATCAGAAATAGAGGGGACAAACAATCTTGGACCACCACCCCAGCAGCCAATCCATCCATGCTTACATTTGAAGGCAGTTTAAAGTGGTCAATTACCCTGACTGCTTGTGTTTGGACAGTTGGAAGAAGCTGGAGTATCTGCAAAGAATCTGCACAACAACACAGAAAGGCCCTTTGGCTGCAAGTCAAACCCAGAAAATTCTTTATAGAAGAAGTTCTACAAAACGAGCAAATAGCTTTGACACCATCCAGCTCCTGAATGCAAATATTGATATAAGACTTTGATCGAAATAATGACTTGAGAACAAGAGCTAGTTATGTAACTCCTAAAAGTACTGTACACTAAATTAAATCAGAAAGCTTCTTTTTTTTATTTTATGCTGTCATGGCTTTGTTCAAAAGTTCTTGGAGGCTTTCAGCAAACACACATTTGTTTAGAAAATTACAACCTAGACCTAGAGTAAGATCTTTATAATGATCAAATTGTATAGTTCCAGGAGTTAAGGATTATGGTGATTACAGCAACTATTTTTTTTATTTCTAATTTTATTCACTTGCATAAAAAGTTTTTGAGCAGATAGACATTGAAAAATGTCATAATCCTTCATTTAACTTTATTAATTTCCTAATATGGCATAAAGTTTTAACTGGTGAAACATTTTCAGCCTCAGTATCCAAATCACATTGTTAATAAATGCAGAAGCTGACTGTAGTGGAATTCATTCATTGCATAAGCACAAGTATGATGATATGTCTTAGTGGGTCATTAATGCTAAAACAATGGTGATCTGTACCCGGCAAATACCAGGAAGCTTAACATATTACAGAAAAGCTGCTTGGTTTTTATCCATTTGATGAGTCTAGTTTGTCTGTTATGTCACTCAATAGATAATTAAATGTTTTAAGTCATTTAGAGAGAAAATCATCCACCTTTTAGTGGAAGTGTAAAGCGGCTCTGGGATGACATGAAATGCAGACCCACAGGGGGGTCGGTGGCGCCACAGTAAAACCAAGCGCTTTTCTTCCAGCTTGGTAATATTCCATCATAAATGAAAAAAATCATAGTGTAAAAGGCTAAATGTAACCATGTATTTATGCAAAGATTTGACTTTGGATGGTATAAAAACCATGATATAGGACCTTTAGTCTAAGGATCTCCTGATTCTACGAAACACATTCAGAACTAGGCTGTAATAGTTTTGTGCAGTTTGTCTCATCTCTACTACTTCTATGCCTGTTTGAAGTTATTTAAAATATACACTCACCGGCCACTTTATTAGGTTCCCCATGCTAGTAACGGGTTGGACCCCCTTTTGCCTTCAAAACTGCCTCAGTTCTTCGTGGCATAGATTCAACAAGGTGCTGGAAGCATTCCTCAGGGGGTTTGGTCCATATTGACTTGATGGCATCACACAGTTGCCGCAGATTTGTTGGCTGCACATCCATGATGCGAATCTCCCGTTCCACCACATCCCAAAGATGCTCTATTGGATTGAGATCTGGTGACTGTGGAGGCCATTTGAGTACAGTGAACTCATTGTCATGTTCAAGAAACCAGTCTGAGATGATTCCAGCTTTATGACATGGCGCATTATCCTGCTGAAAGTAGCCATCAGAAGTTGGGTACATTGGGTACTCAGGTAGGCTGTGGCGTTGCAACGATGCTCAATTGGTACCAAGGGGCCCAAAGAGTGCCAAGAAAATATTCCCCACACCATGACACCACCACCACCAGCCTGAACCGTTGATACAAGGCAGGATGGATCCATGCTTTCATGTTGTAGATGCCAAATTCTGACCCTACCATCCGAATGTCGCAGCAGAAATCGAGACTCATCAGACCAGGCAACCTTTATCCAATCTTCTATTGTCCAATTTCGATGAGCTTGTGCAAATTGTAGCCTCAGTTTCCTGTTCTTAGCTAAAAGGAGTGGCACCCGGTGTGGTCTTCTGCTGCTGTAGCCCATCTGCCTCAAAGTTCGACGTACTGTGCGTTCAGAGATGCTCTTCTGCCCACCTTGGTTGTAACGGGTGGTTATTTGAGTCACTGTTGCCTTTCTATCAGTTCGAACCAGTCTGGCCATTCTCCTCTGACCTCTGGCATCAACAAAGCATTTCCGCCCACAGAACTGCCGCTCACTGGATGTTTTTTCTTTTTCGGACCATTCTCTGTAAACCCTAGAGATGGTTGTGTGTGAAAATCCCAGTAGATCAGCAGTTTCTGAAATACTCAGACCAGCCCTTCTGGCACCAACAACCATGCCATGTTCAAAGTCACTCAAATCACCTTTCTTCCCCATACTGATGCTCGGTTTGAACTGCAGGAGATTGTCTTGACCATGTCTACATGCCTAAATGCACTGAGTTGCCGCCACTTGATTGGTTGCTTAGAAATTAAGTGTTAACGAGCAGTTGGACAGGTGTACCTAACAAAGTGGCCGGTGAGTGTAGATGTCTTTAGATCACCATAACTTAATTACATTTCACTGCATTCAACTGCATTCAGCTTTTATCTTTGCAGCACTGACTCTTGTTTTAGTTAAGAGAAGAAGATAATCTGATGTAGTGTTCATACATTTTGGATTATGAGCAATCACAGTGCTTAGTTTGATAAACAAAGATCAACTGTAAAAACAAACTGCGATAAAATAGTGTATAAGGAAAACACAGCTATTTACTGGCAGATTGAATTGCAAGTTATCATATATAATTTGAATGGAATACAACATAATGTTGCAAACTGAAAATACAAATATTGGTTGTTCCTTATATAAACTAACAATACATTATTGTAATTTAAAAACAGCAAAAACCTGTAAACGGTATCTAATAATTTACTGGAATTCTTTTTAACAGTAATTGATGACAGATTTACAGCACTTGTTTTTCAGTTATTTACTGTAAATTCTACAGTGAATTTGTTACAGTGTGCCAGAAATTATACAAAAACGACTTATTAAAAACTGCTTAGTGTGAGGGATTGTATCCGACTCAATGAGCCGATGCAATCAACTGGCTTTCCGTAGATAAAAAACTTTGAATCAATTTGACTGCACGATCTAGTGAACTGTAAAACGCCTTGAGACGACATGTGTTGTAAATTGCCGCTACATAAGTAAACTGAATTGAATTGAATTGTACCCTGACACTCGCTCATAGACTGCCAGATTCAAACAAACCATAATAAGAAACACATTTTTAAACACTTTTAGATATTAACTTGCATCTTCATGGAGACCTGTTTCCCCTTTTTATATACTACAGTAGCTTAATATTAACATCATCCAACCAGTGACCCTTTAGCTCACCAAGGAAAATGGGATGGTTAGAGCTCAAATGAAACAATAAGCAAACACTTGTCTGATTAATTCAGCAGATAATTCTGACTGGAAGCAATCATAGACTATTAGTATTTCATTTCTAGATGATCTGGTGATCCTAAAGAAAAGAATAACAGAAAAATAATGCGCATATTTGTATACAGTAGTAGCCATTCAAAATGTCCCCACTTTCCTTAATAATCCCTTTAAAACATCAACATCTTTGTAATAAAATATTCATTTTGTTATGATTTGTGGATATTAAAATCTAAAGAGAAGCATCATCTCCTGGTCAGACCCTTTAATTCATTGAAAGGGTGGAGTCAGAGTAAGATTTACTCACATGTGGATTGCTCCTCATCAGTGCTTTAAACTCAGGAACCTGTCGGCTGCTACGAAACTCTACCTTGGATTTTATGGATTTCACCACCAGTTTTATATGTGTGTAGTCCCTCACAGAAGTGAGGTTCAAGGCAAAGGGTCCGGGACTGATCAAGCTGTTAAGATGGTATGGGGATGGTGTGAGGAAAAGACCCTTCTTGTCCCCCGACAAAACGTATGATGCCATGATGAAAAACATGACGACCAGGCAAAACAGCAAACCATAGAGACGGATCTTGCATCTCACAGTCCCCGACCGCTTCGTTAGATCACGTTTTACTTCCAGGACTGCAAAAAAGTTCATAGGTGTGTTGTCCACCTGCAGGAGCAGTGGCTGCTTGTGGTAATCATCCACGGTGGAACCAAGCAGGCTGTACTTGTAATCCATCTGTGTCATGGTGTCCAGAGCAACTATGCTCAGAGATAGAGCTCAAAGACATAAGCAGGAGTTGTTTAGATGGCACAGTTTGGAAAAGATAAATGTCCATAGACATATATCCATGATTGTTGGTGGTGAAAAGTCCACCTCATCTTCAGACACCTGAAAAATAATAGCAGAAAGTTATTTGGGACATAAAAAAACACTGCCATGGCAACAATTATTACACATGTATTATGATTTTAAAAGAATTTCAACTGCTCCTAATTATTAGTTAATAAAGGCTGAATGTGCAGTATTTTCTCAGTATCTGCTAGAAAAAGAGACTTAGAATAACATTTGACTTCCTCCCAAACTTCCACTTGAAATTACACAGCTTAACTGCTCTACCCACCCATCCTCTCTGAGCATCAAAGTCAAAATATGGAGGCAGTGATAAGGACAAACTTCTTAGGAATGTATTCAGTCTGTGAACTACAGGGCTGCATGCTGAATTCTCACAGGGAGGGACAGAAATATCAGATACCCAGTCTGACCTGCAGGAGGGATTTATATTATCAAAAAATAGCTTCTTCTCTATGAACTTATATGGAAGAACAGTCACCCACAGATTAAAAACAAGAAGGGCCAGAGTTGAAAGGAGGAAGAACTGAACATTCAGTTGATAGTGTTCCTGCAGTAGCACATGTCCGTTTATCCTTCAGCCCTTTTTGTGTGTCTGAAGTTAAGCTAACAGGACTTGGTGTAAATAGAATATAGAAAAATCATTAAAAGCCCACAGAGCTAAAGTCTAGGACACTCTTTAAAAGATAGAGCAGGCCTGAACCCTCTGGCAATGTTTCACACATTTATATTCACAACTGCATAGATATCTCAGTCTTACTTATGTACGACACACCTGCAGCCTTCTCTTGCACGCTTATATCATCAGACAAAAGCAGAGTGGAAATGAGTCATCAGTCCTTCTCACAGCGGCTGATATCGCCTGCCGCCCCCCCACCGCAGCCCAGTGTTCACACCTATGGCATAAATCTTTAGTGCTCGTGGTAGAGCTGATAAGAACTAGAACTGGAGACTCCAACCTCTTTACTCAAGCTCTGTCATTTACCACCGACTGAGCAGTCAGCTCCACCCTACAGAACCAGCGAAGAGAGAGAGGTGTATACAGAGTTTGATCTTCAAAAACTAAGGTTAAGCTGAGAAAAATACAAACCCCAACAGGACAACAGGACTATATTTGGATGGGCAACGTCTTATAAGAGAACACAATATGGACACTGTTTGGAAAAGGATTGCACCTACCATCATTTTTATGCAAATCCTCAAACGGACCACATATGATATAATAAGAATGTGAAGGCAATCTGCAACAGCAGATTCACCATGACTGTGGGCTATTATATTAATTAATCATGGCAATCAATACATTTTTTTATTCATACGTACTTTAGAGATCAGGACCCACGAATTCAGGATAGGAGCACCTCTAAAGGTTAAATATTAGCGATGCTATAACAAAATACAAACCTCTGCAAGCTCATAACCTTCCAGTTTTCAAAAGACGCCCAAAAGTAGTGAAAACCTGCTGACAGATTTAAAGCATTAAACAACTTCTTTAATAGCTCTTCTAACCCTAATCTGCATCATTTTTATAAAATTATTTCACTTACCAGTGTGCATTTTTTAGATCAGCTGAGGCCAAATCAAAAACCTCTTACATTTTCAATTTGAAGCGGTAGAAATATGACATTTTGCATTTAAAAGGATTGCATTCAAAATGTCAATTACCAGTTTTTAAATAGTCATAAAAGCATGGTTTTTAAAGAACAGCAGGAGGTCTACCAGTCCAGTTTGTCTAAGGTGTGCCTTTTTGATTAATCAAGGATTAGAAGATAAAGTAAAACAAAAATTTCCAATTAATTATGTATCCTACAACTCCTATAAATACAACTATTAGTGTAAAGCATTTAAAATGTTAAAGTTGTTGGGATTCTTTTCCCCAAAGCTTACTTAGACGAAAATGAATACAGGCTAATGAGGTTAAAATGCAGACAGAGTGAAAGAGAAGTTAAAAATACACCAGAAAGATGGAGGGAGGGTGGAAAGAACGACAAAAGGGAGGAACTATGTCATTGATGAGAGAATGTCATTCTCAAGGGAAGTCACATCTTAATCCATCAGTCGGCTAACTGCAGCAGGCCACTGGCAGGTTGACGCATCTGTGGTATTCATAAAGCAAATATGTTGCAACTGTCTGTCAAGCCTGATGAAATAGCTCGACTGGAACGCAAACATGCCTAAGGGGGTGCCAACACGCAGTACAAAAGGTTGGATCTGTGATCTTTCCAGCGGATAAATCGTCTAAACTCTGCTTAAATGTAAAAGCGTACATTTTACAAACTAAATAAATAAATTCAACTCAATCATTTCTGGTTATAGCATTGTCAAGGCTGATGAAAACAAACAGTTGTGCAGAACGTGTCATTTCCTGATACAGTAAATTGTGGTTAACACATGAAACATTAGACAGAAAAACTGTGTATACAGTAACTGATTTTTTTTTAATAAAATCTAATAATATGTGACAAATGAATGTTTATTTTTAGTTTTGAACACAGGAAGGTTAGTTAAAGTTCGGCATGGACTGAAAATTATTTGATTTATATAAAAATGTAGAAAGAAAAGAAAAAAAAAGTGCAAGTATGAGTTTTGCAAGTCAGGAAAAGCCTAATTTGACTTTAAAGATGAAGCACATGAAGAGAGAGATTGCTCAGATTAATGATGATTGTAATTAACTTCAAATACACATACATCAATGTTAATGGCCTGTGTCCTGTGCTGATGGCTCTATCCCCATAAAAATTGGACCAGCCACAGCCTAAACAAATAATCAGTGACAGAGCATTCCACATTGTCTGCACTGCCGTTTAGTGACAGAAGATTCAGACGTGCAGATTTGATCCTAATCTTCTACAAAATACAAGTTTCTCAAACCACTAGTTGCTGAAAATTGCTTTGTTTTTGCACCTTTCTTTCTTGCTCAATTATCTTTTTTTTGTGCGTTGTTGTAGATGCCTGCGTGAAGATCTGCAGTGCACGCTAAAATATAATATCTTTTGTGTTTTCTGAAAAATTGAAACCAATTTCTAACAACCATTAAGAAACATGCTGAAGCAGATCAAATTTCCGACCGGCTTTTATACAGTTTGTCATGCAATAAAAATGAAATGCATTCTGGCATGGACTGTGTGGACTGAAATAAATAGATTTAGACTGAGGTATGTTCATAATGCTCTGTTTTTCTTAATATGGGCTATTTTTAATGTCCTCAGACAGCTCAAAATGACAAGGAACACTCCACAAGTCTCAAATCAAAGCAGGGACGTATTATTTCACCTGGAGAAGTAGTCTGTGTGATGTAGAGCATGCCGATTTCCAGGAAATACCAAGCAATTTTAGGTTGCAGGAATCTCATTTCTATTGAAGTCTTTTCATTTATATAGCTCAATTTTAGAATAAATGTTATCTCAAGGAGCTTTAAAAGAAACCAGCGCAAATTAAGACTAAAATATAAAGTATCTTATCCAGTTCCCAGTGATATGCAATTCATTTCAATATAATCTGATCAGCAATACTTGGAATCGTTTCTCCTGCCATGAACACTTTCTAAAGAATAAGATGATGGAAACTGATATCATTTGTGCACTTGTGAAATGTGCACTACCCAAATTTTAACATTAAGTTTCCCTTGCTAATTATTGGCACATAAACTATGGGTCAACTTTGAACTTAAATAAGGCTTTATCATCATTTTCTCAAACCTATAATGTTATTTTAATTTGCAGCATGCCTTAAGAAGAATTTATATTAAAAGTGAGCCTTAAAAGAACACTGTGTTGGGAGCTGGAGAAGTACCACCTTCCTCCAGCAGAGTCCGCCATGGATCCTCCTGAGTCGAGCCTCCTGCACAGCTGAAGCTCATCCCATCATCAGAGGATCCACAGTATTTAAGCTGTCTTCAGACCTTGCCTCAACCCCGCAGTGTTTTATCCAGTTGGTTAGCACCTAAGCCTAGTATCTCTGAGAACCTTTGTTGACTTTTGAATCCAGACTGGATTCTAACCTTTGTCTCTGTCTTCCAGGAAACCTGTTTTTCTCCTGTGAAGCTCAGGAGGAGCTTAACCTGCCGAGCCTGCCCTCTGAGCCAAACCTGAAGTCTCTCTCTGGATTTTCCTTGCAGCTGGAAACTCAAAGCCAAGGTCAGCTCATTCTCAAGAAGTAAGACGCTGAAGCAGTTAACGGACTCTGCTGAACAAACTATCTCCGGACCCAACAGTTTCCCTCTCAAGGCTTTAACCAAGAACCCTCAAGGTACAAATCTGAAACTGTCTGAATCAAACTCCTCTGAGCAAACGCTAACTGAACTGTCTCCCACGCAGACTCCAGTGAACCAGTCCCCAGGCCTGAATCAGAACCAGTGGTTAAAACTGTGCTTGTGACAATAAACATTGTTAAACCTTTTACTTCTGTTTCCGTCTCCGTGGTGTTCTGCATAACTGGGTCTCACTAGAGAACCCATCATGACACACTGTATCTCTAAATCAAAAGCCAACTCCAATAGTTAGTTTGTGTGTATTTCACAATAAAAGCATTCAAGCAAGTTTAATTTTTCTTTGGAAATAACCAAAAACTTCAAGGACAGGAATCTCACTTGATAAAGTTAAAGAACACAGCTTCAAAAAAGGAAGTCTTTTTTTTTTTTTTTTTTATGGTGTTCCCATTTTCAGAGAAAATCACACATTGAAGATTTTAGGAAGTTACTGCCATAGTACTTCTGAGTTTTCTTATGCAGACCAAAGACAGTAGGTAAATGTCAGTATGACTCATATTGTTGAGTAATGTTTACATTAAACCTTACTCATCTGCTAGAGCTACAGAGGTATTTAAGCATGCATGGTAGACTGAATCTCTGGAACGAAGATGTTTCATAGTGTTGACAAGCCAAGTCTGGACATGCTTTGGTGGCGCAGTGTTTGGCACGCACGAATGGTGTACAACCTTAAGTGCTGGTTATACCCCCCACCGCAGTGTGTGGCAGTGAGCTTGAAGATGACAATTATGATTTATGCTCAATATTGAAGCACTGGTGTACTGCCTTAAGGGCTGGTTATACTGCCCGTAGCAGTGTGTCGCAGTGAGCTTGACATTTGACATAGACATTTTTGATTTATGCTCAATATTGAAGCGTGGTCTGCACTATGTCATGTTCCACGCACAACGCAAAAGGGGAAAATCACGAAACAGCTGTGTGTCTAGATACGTTGGAGGCAGTGAGGAAGTGGGGCTAGTTTCTCCGACATGGAAGGGACATGAGGACGAAAAAAAGCGGGGATCCAGGTGGAAAAAGGGTCCAGGTGTTCTCGCTCCACCAGCTGATCCAACTTTACGAGTCATTTTCTGCAATTAAGGTCACATAAACAAAACAAGCCGGTAAGGTACCAAACAGGAATTACGCATAGTGTAGTGCGAATGAAGACTTGACCAATCAGAGGCCTCCTGTCTGCGACATTGTCTGCGATCACCTACAATTTCGGAGAGGTGCATCAGAGTGTCTGCAGAGGGGGCGGGGACGTCTCTGCATTCACCGTGACACCAACGCAGAGGAGCTAATTTCAAAGTATAAATTAGCCTTTATTCCCTGGCGTGGCCGACCCAGCTTCGAATCCGACCTGTGGTCCTTTGCCTCATGTCTCTCCCCCTCTCTGTTATCATGAAAAGTCACTCGGTAACAATTTGTGCAATTTGTTTTTTTTTACTAATTATATATGTAAAAATTAGTTGGGAAGGAAAAAGCAGTAAAAGAAAAAAACAGATTTCACTTAAGGATCTGTATTCAGGCTGCAAATGGACATTATATCAGAGAAAAAAGGTTGAGAATGAAGACAGCAACAGAAAAAACTTGAGATTTTGAGAAAAATCTGTCAATACATGTAGTCCCTCGGGAAAAGCTGTCTTGACAAACTGTCAAAAGCTTCTCCAAGACCTTTCATCTATCTGTAGATATCCCAGGGATTATTTTGTCTGCTAAACAAGCCACTGGAGACCAATTACAGGTGCTCAAAAGAAAGCAAGCGAAACCTGAAGGAAAGAAGTTTGATCTAATGACTCAGAAGCTGAATGTTGGTACTCAGTTTTCTGTATGCTTCCCTTTTCCTAACAAAACTGATGAGTGAAAAACTAAAAAGTACATTGAGGGTCTGCTTTTAGTGTAAGTTTTCTGACTGCCATGACCTCTTTCACATCTTCACAAGATGAGGCTGGAATCTGGTCCAGAGAAAACACAGAAGGCACTGTCAGAGTAGAAATGGGACAGAGAGTGATCAGAAACAGAAACAACTGAGAGGGGGGGTTGCTGCTATGTCCGTAAGAAAAGAAATGCTTTTCCACTAGGCTGCTTTCGGTAATTAAAGTTCAGCAAAAGGCCAGCACAAAGAGGGCACAGTCGTGAAACTCAGTTTATATTCATGATTGGTTAAACAGAGCCAGAGATGAATATAAAACTCACTTCATACTCGTCAATGTTGCTCTGAGCATAGAGTCCCAGAACAATTCATCAATGGATAGGTTTAGCTAAACTATGCTTATCATTTTTAAAAAAATAACTTTTCATTGATTTAAATGTATTGAAAAAATATTGGTCAGCTTAATGACACCTAATGGTTAAGCTACCAACATGGAAGTGCCATCTGAAATGAATGCTTGAGAAAGGCTTTAATATTGAGTCACTTTACACATGTTCCAAAAAAAAAATCATGCTGTGCTTTCTAAAGGTTTTCGAATGTTTTTATGTCATGACAAATGCAGAAATTTAATTCCATTATGCTGGGATTAAATGAGCTAGACAATACTTAACTGGAAATATGGCTACAAGTCTTACATTTAGGGAAGAACATTTGCGGCAATTCTCCTTTGCAAAATATCTTAAGGTCAGTTTGAATAACAGCTGGGCATGGGCGTAGGTTTGCATAGGGACCATAGGGACATGTCCCTACCAAAATTTTGAACCGACCTAATTGTCCCTACCAATAATTGGATGTGAGCAACATGTTTATAATTTACAGCAGTAGTTGTTGCAGCCGTGGCTTCTTTTCCTCTCGCAGCTCCTCTGCCTGGTCTCTCCTGTCCCTTTCACGTAGCAGCGCATGGAACTGTGCTGCGCTGTTTAACTCCACTCTCATTGGTTGTTCTGCCTTAGGTCCGTGTGTGCTTGGAGCACAAAATTTAAAATTTATTCACACTAGAATGCCGCGGTTACTGCAATTAACATTAGGCTGCAAAACTAGTCCCAATAAAAAAAAAAGGAATATCATGTGCACTAAAAAACAAAAACCTTTTTTTTTTCTTTTTTAAAACGAAATATTCTGAGTCAGCCAGGAGTTCTAAAGACTGCTGGAAAAATTATGGGAGAATTATCCTGCCATAATGCAAGTGCGCATAATTTCAATTTGAGAAAAGAATTTCATCTTCTTGCACTCAAAACTTATAATGCTCACACTCAAAACATGAGCTCTCTCTCAAATATTTTCTCTTCTCTCTCAAATCTTTGTTTCTTCTTTCAGATTTAATGCTTCTTGCACAGATATTTTCTCCTCTCGCTTGCCTCCTTCTCTTCGCGCACAAACCGCGCTCTGCTGGAGTCTTAGTTACGCTTGCAAACCTGCAGGCTCTGCTTGTGGATTTTTTTTGCTCTCTCTCAGATTGGATCGGATTTTCGCCTAGCAACCTTTCCAGACAATAGTACGACAGCCTCGGAAAGGGTGTGCTTGTCTAACTCTACTGAGTGTGCCTGTGATAAACCATACCGACAATAAAATGGCCTTTTAATTTAAAAGCTGTCCATTTTCAGGGGTGACGTGATGTGAACAGAAAACTACCACCTCGGAGTTGCTCGTCAGAAAAAAAAAAAAGTTTACTAGTCAGGGCAGATGCTAATTCTGCCTCCAGCAGAAATTAAGTGACTTTTCATTGGTTTTTCAGCTTCTTATTTTAATAGCTTTTAAATTAAAAGGCCAATTTATTGTCGGTATGGTTTATCACAGGCACACTCAGTAGAGTTAGACAAGCGCACCCTTTCTGAGGCTGTCGTTCTATTGGCTGGAAAGGTTGCTAGGCGACGATCCGATCCAATCTGAGAGAGAGCAAAAAAAATCCGCAGAGCCTACGGGTTTGCGAGCGTATCTGAGACTCGAGCAGAGCGCAGTTTGTGCGCAAAGAGAAGGAGGCAAGCGAGAGGAGAAAATATCTGTGCAAGAAGCATTAAATCTGAGAGAAGAAACAAAGATTTGAGAGAGAAGAGAAAATATTTGAGAGAGAAAAGAGAGTAGCCTATAACAACAAGAAATGGTGCCTAAACATCTGCTATAGATTGTGTTACATTTAATCCTTCACTATTAAAAATGCACTTATAGATTATATGATTATAGGAAACACAGATATCCAGCAATAATGATGCAGGGCAGCTTGTAGGTGAAGCAGCTGGCCCTTCAGTGCTTCAGGTGATGTCTAAATAAACCAGGTGATACTATAATATTTCCTCTTGATGAGTTCTGGATGAAGAATATTGACAGACAAAAAAAATTTTTTTATCTTATATATTATATATATATATGTTGTATTTTTAAAATTTTGGTATAATTACTGATCTAAGTGGGTTGCTCTGTCGGAGAAAGGCATATTTTGCATTTTTATTATGTTTTAGAGTCTCTATTCTCCAGTTAATGATGAATCACTCACTAAATTAGTTGACGATTATTGAAATAATCAATTAATACGATTCATTTTTTCAGTCCCAGATAAAATACATGAAATGGGCTACACAGAGTAACTACAGCCCAGATGTTCCACTTTTATAGTGAACTTAATATTTTAATGAATGTATTATTTTGCTTAATACAGAGAGAGCATAGTAGGTAAAAATATAAGAGCGGGGTTTAACAATTCTATATCTTCAGAAGAAAATACTGTATTTACCTTCTCTCTTAGTCATTCAAATGAAACCATTTTCAAAATGGAAAACAGTCCTAATTCCACATTAATCAGAGCCGGTGATACTTCAAACATTAATAAACAGCATCTAATGAGTGTAGTACTTATACAATTTTTATTAATGTAGCAAAATGATACTTTTCCCTTTTAACAATGAATTCCTCTCATCAGTACGGATCCTCACACCGTGCATAAAAAAGGGCATGCATATTGCATAGCACCAATGACAACCGACTGATAGTGTCCCTACAAAACTTCAAATCAAACCTACGCCCTTGCAGCTGGGCATTTGTAAAAGGCAGTTTTCAAGTCTGGCCACAGAGGCTAAGTTTGATTTAGGTTTGGACTTCTAACATAAAAGTATGCACTGATCCAGACCATTTCTATACAGCTTTTGCTAAATTTTTATGATCCAACAGATTTCAGGGTCTGACCAGCTTCCTTTCCCTGTAGAAGTAAGGCACCCCATTGTATGACGATGCTCCACTGTTTTAATGTTAAATTGACGAGTTCAGAGGGAGGAGACGTGTCAGTTTTCCAGCTCACAAAATGTTTTGAATGTGTACTAGATTAACGCTTTCACATCTTTTATGTACAACAGGTTCTTTCTGTGGATCTCTGCAGCTCCTGCTGTGTGCAGAATTTTTAGGCCTTGTGTCTTCATTACCTCCACCAAGGAGGTTATGTTTTAGAAGAGTTTGTGTGACTGTCTGTGTACAGGATAACTTGAGAAGTTATGGACGGATTTCAATGATATTTTTCTTTTTCTCAGAGAATATTTACTGATTGGCGGAAGTCTGTGCTCTCCAAGTGCTTTTCTAGTTCAAATTCAATCCATCCATCCATCAATTTTCTTCCGCTTTATCCGGACCCGGGTCGTGGAGGCAGAAGTCTAAGCAGAGATGCTCAGACTTCTAAATCCACACACACCTCCTTCATCTGCTCAACCTATTCTCATTATGAGTGCGTATGAAATCGTACGAAAAGTTATGCACACTATTTCGTATGTTTTGGACGTTTTTCCTCAAAAAACCACATCAGTGCGCATGTGCTGGCAGACAGAAAAAAAAGCAGATCCGCGGACGGACGTAAAATTGGGAAAAACATTGCAATCAGCACTTATTCATGTCTCTAACTACGTTGCTTGCTGTTTTATATCTTAGGGTCAGGGTTAGGGCTAATTGTAATTTATATTCTATATTCGTGAATGGTGCGTCAAATGCGCATGCGCATACGACGAAAAAAACGTCCAAAACGTACGAAATTACGGTTGATCTGGTCTGGGGGGAACCCAAGGCGACACCACGCCAGCTCAGAGACATAGTCCCTCCAGCGTTTCCTGGGCCTTCCGCAAGGCCTACTCCAAATAGGACAGGCTAGGAACACCTCCGGAGGGAGGCGACCAGGAAGCACCTGGAATAGATGCCCGAGCTACCTCAGCTGGCTCCTTTTGACGAAATTCATCTAAAAAATACTTTATTAATATTAAATCAAAATTAAACATTGCAGTAACTTATGGGCAGATTTTCGACAAATTGTTACTGCATAGGTATTGATAGCTGTGGGCAGGAAGGATCTCCTGTAGAAGTCTTGCAATGGAACTGGAGAAGCCTCTTTCTGAAGACGCTAATGTTGTTTAACAATCTTAGAGACTTAGACAACTTTTTTTGACAACTTTAATTGAAATTTCGTTTAGTACAGCTTATCAGACAGTAAATAAATGGTTGCATTCCATAAAGTGACGCAGTGATAAACTGTAAAGTTGGGAGAAAAAAATGTCTGTTATGGAGGGAAGAGGAGCCCTGATGATCCTCTCTGCAGTTCTCACCATATTCTCACCTATATCCAGTCTGAGGCGCTGCAGCCTCCACACCACACAGTGAGACAGCTGGTCAGAGTGCTCTCTTTGGTGCATCTGTAGAAGGTGGTGAGGATGGGTGGGGGCAGGTGGGCTTTCCTCATCCTCCGCAGGAAGTACATGCGCTTTTGTGCCCTTTTGACCAGTGAGGTGGTGTTTACATTCCAGGTGAGGGTGTCTGTGATGTGCACCCCCAGGAATTAGGTGCTGTTGACCACCTCTACAGCTGAGCTGTTGATGACCAGTGGAGCGTAGTTAGTCTGGTTCTTCCTGAAGATCAAGATGATCTCCTTCGTCTTCTCCACGTTCAGGATCAGGCTGTTATCTTTGCCCCTTTCCATCAGCTGCTCCACCTCCTTTCTGTAGTCCAGGTCGTTGTCGTCTCTGATGAGGCCCACCACCGTGGTGTTGTCTGCAAACTTCACGATGTGATTGGTGGTGAACCTGGGGATGCAGTCATGTGTCATCAGAGGGGTTCTGTCCAACCCGGACTGACTGAGGTCTGTTGGTGAGGAAGTCAAACAGCCAATTTCAGAGGGGTGAATTGAAGCCCAGCTGATCCAGTTTTCCTATTAGATGCTGTGGGATGATAGTGTTGATGATAGTATCCACACGTAGATATACTTCTCCTCCAGGTGAACTAGGCTCGGGTGAAGAGAAGAGGAGATGGCATCTTTAGTGGAGCGGTTTCGTCGATAGGCAAACTGGGACGGGTCGAATGTTGGCCGCAGACAGGAGACAATGTGCTCTTAAACCATCCTTTCAAAGCACTTCCTGATGATGGGAGTCAGTGCACATGAGGCTTCTTCTCTTTCTGAAGAGGATGCTTACTGTTGTCCATAATGTTTTTCATTTTATGAAGAATTCTTCTTAGTGAAACAATCTCCTGAGGTTCTAGAGGAGTTCCTAGAGCAGAGCCAAGCTTCTTTATTAGCTTGTTCAGCTTATTTAACTCATTAGCTCTGATGCTGTTACCCCAGCAGAGGATGTCAGAAGAAGTCAGACTCTGCACTTCTTTAGGAAGTACTGTCTGCTCTGTCTCTTCTTGTCAACAGTGTCACAGTTGTGTCTCCAGTCATGTCTGTTGTCCAGGTGAACAACAAAGTATTTATACTCCTCCATCACACCCAATTCTTCTCCCATGACATTAATAGGATTTATCGTGTTCATTTTTCTTCTGAAATCTACAATCATCTCCCTTTTTCTTTTGACGTTCAGGATCAGAATGATTGTTTCCTCACCAAGAATCAAGCGAGCAGAGCTACTCCAACATGCAGCCATTATAAGCAGCACAATTCAAGAGTATTTTTACCCAGTTTCCCTCCATAGCCTGAAAATATCAGAATTTCTTGTTTCTTTGCTAACAGTCAAAATATTATGACCTCTGAATATTAAACTATTATTAAGAGATGTGATTTATTCAGTCTATATCTTCCACGCAAATAACATATTATAGCTTAAGTACGCATAATGTGATGTTTACAAGCCTTTATTTCTGTTAATCATGACAAAAAAATAGAAGTTAGATTATATTCTAAATAAGACCAATAAAAAAAAACATTTCAATAGAAAAATGTGGGCCTAATAAAAAGTACCCATCGTATCTGATTGATTGTTTGCATTTTCAAATCTTACGAATTAGGACGATTGGAATGCTTGCTTATTCTGATTTATTGAATATGACTCTAATTATTCTGACACTTACATTGATATCTTACTTATAATATATATATATATATATATATATATATATATATATATATATACACCTTTTCCTGAAACTAGGTTTTATATGTGAATATTTGTTCTGTTTTTTTATTTTTTTTATTCCTTTTCAGGAAACAATTTTCACTTTTCAATTCACTTTTTTTTTGCAATTTTTAAGTTTATCAAATTGGATATTTCAATCCATGAATGACGAAAGTACAGCAGTTCTTTTTTTCTGTTGCATTCTAGAAAATACTACCTCTTTCACTCTTGTGTTATAGTTTTTAGGAAGAAAAATTTAAATAAGTCTAAAATGGAATCAAGCCTCAAATAACACTGGAGCTCATATTTACCAGAAAGAATCCTGATCTATACCTCTTCAGTTATAACCATTAACCACTGAACGTTTATTAGATTTGTGAAAACAGTTGAAAAAAGGCATCATTGGTCATCATAGACAAAGCCAACAATGAATGAAATATAATGTATCTATGAAGGAGATTGCATAATATGCCACTACGAACCACTTTTAGTGCCTCCATTCTCTCAGGATCTTTGGTATTAATTCAAACATAATAAAACAAGAACAAAAATCAAAATAAAAAAACAATAAAGAAAAATTATTGCTTGCAAGGAGATTCTCTAAAAGAAAATTCATTATATCACCTTTGTCCAGCATAAAAGACAAGAATAAAATCTCAGAATATTAAGGTAGAAGAAGAATCTTCCCTCATCTAAACCATACA
Organism: Cyprinodon diabolis; assembly: GCA_030533445.1. Taxonomy (NCBI): domain Eukaryota; kingdom Metazoa; phylum Chordata; class Actinopteri; order Cyprinodontiformes; family Cyprinodontidae; genus Cyprinodon; species Cyprinodon diabolis. The sequence goes on from CM060071.1 coordinate 17,408,215, forward strand.
GGGTCAAAGCATAACACAGAGTCAGGTCTGCCTCGCTACAGAGGAGGGCAGTGAGTAAAGTGGCCTATGCTCCTAAATTCATTACTGCAGCTTAACCGAAGTCTCAGTCCCAGTTCAGCACTTTTTTCCATCTAATGTTTTATTCATTGTCTTAATTTCACTGGCAGGTCTCCCCCTGAGGTGGATAAGTGCTTCTGATAGTGTCATTAAAAAGTGTGAAAAAAACAATGGCTGCTATTTGAATTAGTGATTTTATTAATGCACCTCTAATGGCTTAAACGGAGCAAACTGTGTACTATAACACTAAACTTAAATTAATGTAAATACAAGATAAAAAATTTTACTGCATATTTCCAGGTGTTTTTTAAAATGTGGAGTAAGAATGAGATTTTCTTCATTTTTTTTTTTCTCCATATAAAATCATATAGTTTCACTTTTCATCTTTTACAGGAATGAGAAAAAAAAACTAACAGGCTGTAATGTTTGGAAACCTGCTTTTTTCTTTACCTTAATCCTCCCCAATATTAATCCTCTGCAGTAGACTTTGTCAATAATCATGCCTAACCGTGCTGAGCTTGCTACCAGGTAGGGAAATGTGCATGGATGATATGTTAGCTCTGGTGCGCCAAGAAAATGAGTGAATTAGGCAAACGTAGCCTCGACAGCTGTCTTCTTGCTCCTTCATTCAAGAGCAGAACTAATGAAAACAGTTTTAAGGAGGCAACACAAAGGGTCTCCCACTGGATCCATAATATGAACTTGGAGCTCAGATTTTAAGCTCATAGCGTTCTGAGCTTCATCTCTTTTCTGCTGCATTTTTAACGAACTCCCCATTAATAAACCTTTGGACGAATTCCCCAGGCTGCACAGGCAGGGAGGTCGGTTAATTTTAAAAAATTAAAGGTGAGGAAAAAGGTGTTTTTTTTTGCTCCCCTATAAATGCAGGTGGGGATTAATTCAGGGTATTTTAATTTTCAAGGTTTCCAATATGCTCCACCTCTACAAGAGGATTACTTACACTGTAATTTAAGTTTTAGGTAAATCAAAATTATAATGTTATCACCTTCTGCTCTCTCTAGGAAGTGGATTACAGGATGTAAGAAAAAAAAAGCTACCTGCTATGCTGCTGATACATAAAGGCAGGTTGAATTTTTTTTTTCAATAACACATCCATCTCACAAAGCGCAATCATTTCTCCACTAAGCCAACGGCTAATATTGGCAACAGCTGCCAGCACAGATATGAAACCCCAGCTTCAAATAACCAGGCAGGGATAATCCCACAAAATGATAGACCCGGCGATGGAAATAACATTCGCACAAACTAGATGTGACCCTAGCCAAGCCCTTTAGTTGGTTTGCTGTCTGCCTGAGGAAAAAATGTAAACAGCTCTCTGCGCCATGTGTGACACCTTGGCTGGACATTTGCTCAAAATGGAAGGTGATGCTGACCTCTGACCTCAAAGATCCGGTAGACAACTGCCTCTGGGCAGCTGCTGTTTGCACTCTCAAAAACACGTCCAGCTGCACGAGTCCTGGTGAATACAGGGACTGCCACAATCAGTTAGGAGAAAAATGAGCTGAAATTCGATGAAGTCTGAAAGTCATGCAAACAAAAACAACATAACTGTGTTAATAAATGGTTGTTTATTTAAAAAGAGAATCCAGAAGTAATTGGAAAAGGCATCCAGCTCAGTGGAGTTGTGGTTCCTAAAGCCCCTGCAGATCGGTGCTATGGCCAATTAGCAGGATATGTGGAAAGAAGAACCTGAACAAGTGCACAAAAATATAACCATTCATTGGGATTACCTCTGCTCTTCGTATTGCTTCCAACTAAAGAGGTATGATTAGATTCTTTCAGTGCCAATTTAAATAACTGTTATCTCTAAACTAATTCAAACCCCTGAAAAAAATAAAACTAATAAGCCACAATAGTTGCTTTTTTATATTAATTATATCAAATCATGGTAAACAGTAACTCATCTTCCAAATTACACAAAATAACATCATCTTTATCAACATAGTTTTACTTTTAAACATTTGAAACTTCATAGGAACAAGTAGGCCAGGGCAAAATATTGCACCACAAACCTTATTCAAGATCTTCTTCAGCGAAAGGAAAAAATGCCACTCTCTCTGAGACTAACAAAACCGCACTGACCAACAAACCTCAGCTAAAGAATAGCTAACTGCAACCAAACCTTTTGTACAAGGCAACACATGACAGGAAAGGGGCAGAATCAGCAAAGCTGTCACTTTGCACATAGCCAAAGAGATGGTGCCCATATGAACCGTGGGGAAGACGAGGTTTATTAATATGATTAATATATTAGACCCTAAATATGAGCTACCGTTTCCCTAGTACTTCAAGTACAGGTGACAAAAAAAAAAATCAGAAAAACTTGCGACTCAATTTAAAAAGGTCCTATTGTCCAGCCCTAGGGATAATCAAAAAATATTCACAATCTGTAAGTCTTTTATCTGCTATTATCTGTCATTATTTATCCTGTATTATAACCCCCCTCTCTCTCTCTATATATATATATATATATATTAGGGCTGCAACTAACGATTATTTTAAAAATCGATGAATCGGCCGATTATTTTTTCGATTAATCAATGAATCGGCCAAAAAATATTTTTTATATTAACCTCTTTATTCCAAAATAAACATTTTAGACAGAACAAACAAGCACACAAGTACAGGTTGCTCATTAACTGTACTGGTGCAATATGAAAAATAAATGTTTGTGTTAAAACTATGCAAACTTACATGAGAAATGTAGCTGTACATCCACAAAATATAGGGTACTTTGTTTCATAAAGTGCAAAAAAAGAAATTTTTGTTTTTAAAAACCCATAAGGGCTTCAAACAATAGGTCCCCCCATTTCAACAAATTATTTTTAGACTTGAAGAGTTCTTCCTTTTAAGACAGGAAAGTAGCAGTTAAAGTTGCTACTTGAGAAAATACTGAACCATAGAGATAAAAATAGCCCTGTGATTCAAATTATAAATTGTATTTGGAATAAAAATGAGAGAACTATGGGTGCTAAAAAACACATCCTCCAAAGACAGATATTTACATGGGAATGTGGCATATAATTAATTGACATATTACTGATCTTGCTGGATTTTATTCTGCTTTACTTCCATAAAATACAGGATCTTCTTTACTATATCTTTGCCAGAAGATTTAAACTTTAAAAGCCTTGCCCTCATAATTTGCGAGTTAATTTATTTTTAAAGAAAATATAAACACTGCTTAAGCTAATTCAAATGAAATTAAAAGTAAAATAAGTAGCCAACCTTATCACTGTCTGTAACCTACTAACACGGTAAGGAAAGCATCAGATGAGCTACCTGAGAAACTAACGTTACGTTTCCCCACTTTAAAACGAAACAAACATGGTGGTTCCGTGCCATGTTCATTTGTTTTGACAAAAGTTGCATGTTACGACTTTTTTCACTTTACAAAGCGCAGGCTATTTTAATTATTGTGATCAATTTGCGCCGTCAATCCCAGCGCATGCGCGCTTCATTAGCAGTCTGGACGCTGAGGGTAAACATCCTGCGGCTCTGACTGCAGCGCTGAGAGGGACTCCTGCTGGAGCGTGAGAAAGGGGTTGGGATGGGGGAGGCGCCCCACGGCAGAGTAGGAACGATACATGCTTTCACGTAAGAGTCTCCAAAAGCCGCCAGGGACACCGTAAAAAGTCGCCAGATTTGTCGCTAGTCGCTTTTTTGAAAAATAGTCGCTGGAGGGGTCTGAAAAGTCGCTGAGTTGGCAACACTGCATCTGCGGCGCTGGCTTGCTCTGCCGTATTTTTTTTTCTTCCCCCGTTTCAGTCAAGTGGATGTGATGACGGCGGCCGCGGATGACGGATTAATCGCGCGACACAACTAATCGATGATGAAATTCGTTGCCAACGCTTTTAAAAGTCGATTTTTATCGATTTTATCGATTCGTTGTTGCAGCCCTAATATATATATATATTATACATATAAAATCCATATCCTAACCTTCCTGTAAATATTTATATCCTGTATAGCACCTCTGGATAGATGCAAACTACATTTAATTGCTTTGTACTTGTGACAGTGTAATGACTATAAAGTTGAATTCTGTTTTATTCTATATGAGCAGCGACATCATGGTGTAAACGCATATTCATTGTTAGAGCAAAGTAAGATAAAGAAATTGTGATTTTGTGCTTGAGCTTTGATGAATATAGAGTTTTGTATAACCACAGTAAAGGTTTTTGTAAATCCGTAATTATTCTCCAAACACACCATGATCAAGGGAAGGTAAGAGCTTTAGGTTTTATCACTCTATATCTTTTGCAATACTTGCTTCAAAATTTCCAAGTCAAATTCTAGACTGAAATTGGATTTAGGTCTTAAGGTTTAACCTTAAACCGGTTCAAATCCAGCTCACTTTTTAAAGAGCTATGAGTCCAATCTTCCCAGCCTATTTAAATGTCAATACATTAGTTTATGCTTGAAATATTTATCATTTCTACATATTTTACCACAAACGCCACAATTGTAATAACTGTGATGAGTTCGTACACACTTTGTATAATACAGAAGTTTTATATGGTTACACCCATACTGTGAAAAACTCAGCCTATACAAATCTTCAATGCCATAAATCAAACTACAAACAGAAGGGGCCTGTAGCCAGTTGCCAAGTTGCATGTATGAGACACAACTGGGCACAGATGGTAAGAGACGAAAAAACAGTTTGGTTTTGCATGCATCATTAGCATGAGCAATGACCCCAAACCTTGGCACTGTGGTTTTGTGAGATTTACCACCCTTACTCAGCACCTCGAAAGCCCAGTAGTGCATCCCAATTGCGCACTATTGCTGTTTTACTGATCAACCGTTCTCTAAAAGGTCTCAGATTGTATTCTTACTTTATATGATGTAGTTCCTCTTTTAAATATGTTGCCATATATAGCACAAATAATGAATGTTTTGCTATTCCAATGCACAAAATCACGTGTCCATCAAAAATATGAGTTGGAAATTCTATTTGAAACTGTTTTCAACAGCAAATAAAATGTATCAATATCCCAGTTGAAAGCTAAAACAAAAATGATTCCAAGTGACGCACCCCATAAAGCTGATAAATGTTTCAGTGTGGTAGCTTAATCACAGGAAGCTCATCAGTCTCAATGACAAACAGCTCCAGCCTGTTACTTCACACAGACAACACCTTCTAGAGTGGTCGCTCATCCAAAACTACATAAATCCCCGGCAGTGATCCACAGCTCTCATCAGGAATAAATAATGGTAACTTCACTGGAAGAGCCATCCATCATGGATGCCCTGCACACATTGTTTCCTTCATGCTCAAACCCCCACTTCATGCTGAGACAGAGAGCAGTCAGATATCATCCTCAGCATCATTCGGTGTAAAACGAGAGCCTGCTTTCGATTTGCTAAAAAAAAAAAAAAGCTGTGAAACTGTGTGCAATAAGAGGCCCCTTCTGACACGTGTGAAACTGTAGCTACAGCAGGCTGGGACAAGAGCAGACCTGTCCTAAATATTAACAGTGTTGCACAAATAAAAATGTTTTTAATATTTTCCAGGATTTCATTCTGATTGAATTGTAGAGTTCATAATAGCTTTGCAGTTTTCCTCATGGATTTTTAAACTCAACGTTTTGTCTCCAAATTGCTTATTTTTAGAAAAAAAAAAGTCAAAGCTTCCAATTATTACTTTTAACAATGGAAATTCCCATATTCCTACTTAACAGTTTATCCGTCGCTCCTCAGTTTGAGCCTGTTTTGTCCTGCTCAAGGTTGAGAGGCGACTGGAGCATGTGCAAGCCGCACGGGGACAAAACAGCATGGTAAGGCCTGGGCAGATGGCCAGCCCATCACAAGGACACGCAAGACAAACTACCAGTCAATTTAGCATCATCAATTACTCTGAAATGCACTATTTTGGATTCCTAAACACAGATCAGTAAAAGAGAAAACTGCAATGCTTTGCAAAAGTATTCCTATCAATTGAAATTTTTTTTTTCCATTTGTCAGTTTTCAGATGTATAAAGTTCATAGAGACACACCCCAAAAAACCTACAGCTCTAATAGCAGCTTAGAAAGTATTGATTTAGGGTGTCTGAATACAAATCAACACCTCACTTTACATATTTTATCTATAAAAATGTTGAAAAACCATGCATTATTCGTTTTCTAGAAACATAAATATGCACCACTGTACGTGGAGTTGATCTGTCAATATTATGATGAAATGTGGAAATTTGAATAAGAATTAAAGACTTTGAAAGACTGTGCAAAAAAATATGGTTGATAACTACAAGCTTACATCATATTTACAAATGATGTTTCCATTTACAATCAAATGAGGCACTTGGGTGCTGTTTCATATGGGGCATTGGTTTTCAAAACTTTCACATCTTAGGGTCACATTCTGTGGCTTTCAGTTGCCTTTACTCAGGACGATTGCAGGAAGAAAACTGATCTTTCGTTGTTTTCCATTGCATTGTGGTTGTGGTGAACTTAGCGAGACACAGTGGATGCCTGTAAGCATTTGAGCAGCACTGGTTCAGTAAAAGAGTTTTTTTTCCACTGTAAAGGAGAGCGTGCTAGAGTTAACAGCTTGATGTGCAGACCATAGTAAACCACGTAACATAAGGTTATTTCTAGCAGACTTCAGTGGCTGTTTTTGTTTGCAATCATCCACCCTGCAATGTGTTCAACAGAGTGTCTGACCAAGACTGAGCATGATGTATAAATCTGGCCAATTGGAACATAGTTGCAACAATATACATTTTATTGTGAACACAAAAATAAATCTAGCTTAATGGACCTGTTATTTTTTTTTCTTTTTGTTTTTTTATCTGGTAGAATCTAATAATGACTGATCTTTTTATGGCATATTTCACATAAAAAACAAAAATCTGCTTCATGTTCTTTTGCAGTAGATTTAATAAACCAAATATGAGATTATCCCTATATATGAATAAGAGCATATTTTCCTTATCCTTTGAAAAAACTATTTAAGCACAAAATGTGCCAGTATCTATTGTTTTGATTCTTTGATATACATTAAAAAGATAATTTTAGTTGTTTGTTTTGATTAATGTGATGAATTTTAAATCATTTTGAGTTTAGGGTATCAGGGGCAACTGGTACCTAACTTGATCCAATGAGAAATCAAATCTTTACCTTTATTACATTTGTGTTGTTTTAATAGGTGGTTCATTATTAACTTGACATGTTAGAACTTTTCTCTAAGCCACTCTTCTGGGGAAAAATAAGAAAACAGTTGTTTTAAGTAATGTGTGTTTAGAACAACTATTTAGGGGATTGCAACAAGTTACTGGCAACTGTCAACGGAAACGAGGCATTTAAAAGCACTGAAATTTATTTTTAGGTGACTCATTTTAAGATCTAAAGACCAAGCAGTTCTCAACATACAGTACTCCGCAGAAAATAACTCACAGAGAGAGCTTAAAATCCAGTGATCGATAACGTTTCAGTAAAACACCTTTCAAAAAAAAAAAAAAGGAGGAAACAGTTAAAGGTATTGTAGAGGATTTTTCATGAGTTTTTGAAAAGACCCGCCCACCACACTTAAAAAAAAAAGCACATGCACAACCTAGTACCCACTCCTGAGAGGAAGTGACTGTTAAATGCGTGCAAGGAGCATGCACAAGCCCATTTCTCCTGGGGCAAGCTCTGTTTAAAAGCTGTTTGCGTCGCTCAAACAAGCTTACTTTCCATAAGAAGATTTGCAATTTTTCCACTATGTCAGACTCACCATCGGTAAGTGAAAATGGGGACAACCACGTAGGATGGCCTTACATAAACATATCTCAAGAATGATTGACAATTGGGAGGACCACTTATTTTGATGATCCACCCGGAAAAATAATCCTTCACTATACCTTTAAGTAACAATTCAGGTGCTTTTGGGGGGTTGAATTGGATGTTTGGGTTATCCTTTAGTGTATCTCAGAATTGTTTTCTAACTAATGTTGAGAAAAATGTGAAAGAGTGTCCTGGTCTTCCTCTGAAAGTCATCCAAATGAAGCTTTCCTCACACCTGCAGCTACAGGTACAGACATCGGCAGTGTTGGGCACGTTACTTTGAAAAAGTAATTAGTTATAGTTACTAGTTACTTCTCCCAAAAAGTAACTGAGTTACTAACTGAGTTACTCCACAATAAAAGTAACTAGTTACTAGTAAAAGTAACTATTGCGTTACTTTTGCGTTTCTCGCCCCCGTACCCCTCACCACCCAGCCCCCACCTTCTCGCAGTGTGGTTCAAAAGCCAGCTGAATAGAGCGGACGACAAAGACAAGAACCTGCAGAGAGTTTTGCATTTATTGCAACTCAATGTAAATGACATCAGGGGGGAACGCGATGTGAAGTTTTTTAACAGGGCATTCAGATCTGGTGAGTATATGAAATTAATAACTGGGGATGTCTAATTCTGAAATCCTGTGTGTTTGGGTTGTTATAGATACTGCAACATCTATCTATACATCTATCTATCTAGATCTATACTCTGTGTGTGACATAAAATATGGATCTCCATCCCTGCCACAAAGGCCATCAAATAATGTTTAAAATAAAAAATACAGTAGGTTGAAAAGGCAGAGTATCCATCCATCCATCCATCCATCCATCCATCCATCCATCCATCCATCCATCCATCCATCCATCCATCCATCCAGATTTCTCCCTTTCATTTGATCGTTCACGCTCTCCATAGTTCTCCTGTGGCGCGAGCACAGGGCGACTGGTGCGCGCCTTTAGCGAGCATGCGCGTTTCCTGTCGCTTGCGCGGTGACTCGTGCCGCCTGCGCTGTGCGGAGATGCAGAGGAAACCGTATCTGATGGGGAAACGCAGCTCGACGTAACACCGGTATTTCCATCTGGAAAACGCTGTTTTTCTGCTGGATCCTCCTCACTCTCCATCTCTCTGTGTGTGCTGTACGTTAACACCCACCAGCGGAAACACCCACCTACCCAACTGACAGACGGAATCTCACTATACATCAGCCATTCTCATCCTCCCCTCTCTCATGACAAGGCGCGCACCTCTGGATGACCTAAAAATAATCTTTAATATCTCTTAAACAAAAGTAGCACAAACAATATTTTTTTCTGCACAAATCTGCACTAACGTTGCACTAACCATTCAGTCTATTTGCAGAGTTTTTGGACGTGGGTGGGGTGTCAGCTTCACGCAGCTGCGCACGAGTCCTATCATGAAAAAAGGTTCATTGTGCGACCTGAGTAACGCGCAGTAACGGGGTGTCTGCAATGGTAACTGCGTTATAGTTACAGTCAAAGTAATTAGTTAGATTACTCGTTACTAAAAGAAGGTAACGGCGTTACTAACGCCGTTACTTTCAACGCCGTTAGTCCCATCACTGGACATCGGCTCCAGCTTTGAAATGGGCAACAAAGACCACAGTAAAACCTCCTATGGTCTGGATTCAAGGAGACTAAATTTGATCAAATCAAGAAAGCATGTCGACAAATCACCTTTCACACTAACATATTAACATTTTCATATATTTTGCCCACTTTATTCAGATTCCCCTAAGTACAAACAATTGAAAACACATCCCTTGTTTAATTCATAGACAGTAAAGTGATTAAAGAATTATGGGCATACTGTCTTAAGCACAAGAATTGCACCTACTGTAGTTTGTCCAGCCTTATATCTGATAAAGCAAATATCACTGCATGAAAAGTGGGATTTTCGTCAATATGCGGCACTGTAGAATGTCGTGGAAGTTCAGGTTAACGGCAGTTTACGGTAATTTGCAGGCATCGCCGAAAACTCCCGTAAATTGTCAGAAATTGACGTGGGCTTTCTTAGGCAGTGTTCCCCCCATGCCTCCCCCCCATGGAATTCTAGGGGAGGCTTTAACATGTAAATGAAAATGCTGTGAGCTATACAAATGCAAATCAGGGTTGCAGGGGGAGTTTTACCCCAAGTGACATTTTTCTAAAAGGTAAGAAAATCTCTGATACAAAGAGATCAGGCTCAGTATAGACTCTTACATTTAGCTTGAATTGATTTATTTAATTAAAGTATAGAGACCAAAACAGATCTTTAGCTGACAGAGCAATACATTTAGAGCAGTAATTATTTTTTTTTAAATTTGCATTTAAGATAAAAAATAAAATGTTGTCTGTCAATATGCTCAATTCACAATTACTTAATTAAGTGGAAAAGTTTCAAGAAATTAGTCTAAGATGATTCACTTTATAACATGGCGCATTATCCTGCTGGAAGTAGCCATCAGAAGATTGGTACACTGTGGTCATAAGGACATAAGGTCAGCAACAATGCTGAGGTAGGCTGCCTCATTTATTTGATGCTAAATTGGTATTAAGTGGCCCAAAGTGTTGCAATAAATATCCCCCAAATAAATGGTACAAATAGATCAGGCTCAGTATGACCTAATTATAGACTCTTATATTTTAGCTTGAATTGATTTATTTAATTAAAGTATGCTAGATTACTGTGTATGCCATTAGCAATGGCAAATGTTATGTAAAAAAATACACAAAATAATTTATTTCAAAAATTAGTTTTAATCAGAATCAGTTGGTAAAATGTGAATCAGAATCAGCAAGGTAAAATGTGCATTCCTTGCACAGTGCTCCTTGGGATTTTTAAAGCTTGGGAAATCTTTTTGTTTCTAAATCCAGCTTTAAACTTCTCCACCACAGTGTCTCGGACCTGTCTGATGTGTTCCTTGTTGTTCATGATGCTCTCTGCACTTTAAACAGACCTCTGAGGCGATCACAGAGCAGGTGCATTTATCGGGAGACTTGATTACACACAGGTGGATTCTATTTAGTATAATTTAGGTCGACATTGGATCATTCAGAGATCCTTACTGAACTTCTGGGGAGAGTTTGCTGCACTGAAAGTAAAAGGGGCCGATTCATTTTGCACACCCCACTCTTCAGTTTTTTATTTGTTAAAAAAGTTAAAAATATCCAATATATTTAATTACACTTCATGATTGGGTAAAACTAGTTGTTGATTCTTCACTAAAAAATATTTATGTTCGATGCCTGAAATGTGGCAAGAGTTTGATATTTTCAAGAGAGCAGATTATTTTTGCAGGGCAAACTGTAACTGGGCTGATATCTAAGGAGAGCTCTGACAGGGTTTCACTTGCCAATAATGTACCTTTATAACATAAGTTTTAGTGGTTGTAGAAGTAATAGAAAACACAGATCTGGGAACTGGAATTCTAGCAGCACTCCTACATTATTCTCTACATTTTCTCTCCGTTGTCCTTTCTTTCACAGTAAATGGTATCGGCATCTCAGATATGTTAGATTTGTTTACCAAGCTTTCCTGTCTGACCCTTCAAAACAATCTACCATCAACAGCATTGTGTTGTAGAAGCTTTTATGCAAGAGCCTTTTTTTGGGGAGTTTTTAAAGCACATTTTGGAGTTTTTACGGCACTAGTGTCTCGTTTTTTTGGCAGTAGGCTGGCAGGAAAGGGGGCATGAGAGAGGGAGAGACATGCGGCCAAGGATTCGAACCCGGGTCATCCATGTCAAGGACTAAGGAATCTTTCTGTACATGGGTTTTGTGCGCTAAACACTGGGCAACCAAAGCACGCCCTTATGCAACAAACTTTTAAACAATTTTCCCAACATTTATGGAGAACAGCAAAGTTGCTCTTTTGTAGTTTTTATTATTTTCACCTATAAACATAGAAAAAGTCAGCAGCCTTTTGAAATGTTCTGTAGTATGGTATAAATCAAGATTCTCCAGAACATATCTCCAATTTTCTGTAACACAAGTTGTGCTACCCACAGTAATTGCTGATAAAAAGTCTAAAGACTGTTTTAGAATTTCAATATTTCTTTATGCTATTACTAGTTTTAAATCTGTGGTAAACCATTGTTTTACAGCAACTCCTCTCTCACATATACAATATTGCATCTTCTAATATGTTTCCTTAAATACTGTTTAGGACAGGAGGCTACAAAAAGTTAAATGACCATAAACTCAATGTAAACCCCTAGCTATTATTATTTTATGTTTATTTTATTTATTTGTTTATTTATTTATATGTCTGTTTCCCTTGTTTTATTTTTATTTATTTTTTACATTCTATGTCTCATTTTTTTTAAAGTTATAATGTCACCAACTGCTGTGTATCTTTGTTTGATGTTTGAATTACTCTGTATTGTTACACGGAATTGCCAACAAAGCAAAAACAAAAAAAAACATGATAGACGCAGCTGTTCTCGCGAGTCCTTCCGTATAACAATGACCTCGTATGTGATTGGAGGACCTATACTCAGTAGAACTTTATCTCCAGTTCCTTTGTTTGGATTTTGCTGGTACGTGATCAATGGCTGGACGAACGCTCGCGTTCAACTCGCCTTCAACTCATCTTGGACGCGATGGAGACTCTGCAGTTGAACAACTGTGCGGGATAGACGAACTCAAAGAAGAGAAGCTAGCGGTAAATATATGTTCGATTACTGCTAGCTAAGCTAAAAGCTAAAGCTACGGCTAATAGTAGCCTTGCAAGAACAAGCTTTATTAAAGTGTATTTTTTGTGATTCACAGGAAGCAGTACGCCGTCTTCACAACTCGGAGACAACTTGCAGGCGCTATGAACCGGAGCAAGGGTAAGAGTTAAAGAATATGCTTTCATTCTGCGGTAAAAGGAAATAGATACGGATGGATTCTGATCATAACTGTACATTTTGTTTTCACAGACTAATCTCGCCTCATAATGAGGCGGTGACCTCCTATTATTCATACCACTCTCATTTAATTGTTTTCCGGCTGCCTGTAAGACGTATTATGAGAAAAGAAAAGAGAGTAAGACTTTATTTGGTGACTATTTTTCAGGTGCATTGATAGATGTGTTGTGTCCATACGCAGTGCATCCCATCGCATAGTGCTGATTCATTGTTTTTTTTTTTTTTTACAGCTGCTGGAATCAAGGCAGAGTGTGCTAGCTCATGAGGAAGTGGAACTCTGGAAGTCCGCCACCGTCGACCTCATGTCTGACGAAGAAGATGGCGTCGTTGGCGGATGGATTGTACGGCCGCCGTCATTTCGTAGGCCGGATCTCTCTGAACTCTGTGTTAAGCTGCAGTCCCGGTTAGAAGCGATGCGGAAGTACAGGGCCACGCACAGTAGGCGTCTGCACATCGGACCTGCCTCGGAGGGAATGCTGCCAGTTACCTCCAACCCCGAGGAGGCAAACGGACAGTTCACGGACTTGTAATTTTTGGATACGCATGTGTGGGCAGATCCTCGCGTTGTATATAGTTGTGTTTGTTTTAATAAAGCTCTTTCTTTGCATAAACAGCTTCCTGGCAAATGTTCATTTCCTGTATAAATTCATTCATGTCCTTGATGGTAGCCTAATAATTGTGTAGTAGTGCAGGATAACATAAATACACAGCATATGAATAAATAAATATATGAATGAATAAATAAATATATATATATTTATATATATATATATATATATATATATATATATATATATATATATATATATATATATATATATATATATTTACATATATATTTATGTAAATATAAACGCCAACCAATCACGAGCGATTTTACTTGTTTAAAAAGAAGTGGTTCCGTCCAATACTCAGTAAGAAAATTCAAGCCTGGCATGGCCACGTGTGGTTTTGCTGCCAATCACGAGCGATTTTACTTGTTTGAGAATAGTGGTTTCAGCCAATACTGAGTAGGTTATTCAAGCCAGACCTGGCAAGCCGCGTGGGTTCGCTGCATTCATATGCTAATTAGGGCCATTAGTACAGCTAATCGCTCTCCACATACGTCAGAGTCCGTTTCCGACAATTTGTGGCACTGACAAACGGCAACAAGCGCGGGTTGCAAATTGTCGGAAACTGACGAAAATCAGGGAGATCTGCGGGAGTTTACGGGGACGAAAATCTCACTTTTCATGCAGTGTATAAAATAAGGCTACAAGAGTAAAACAGTTACCAAAGCCAGATTCCTATCTAAACTCCACCTCTTGCTTGACCAAACCAGTAGAGTTAAACCTGGTTATTTCCTGCTGTAAGACTGTTGTATAAACATGTCACTGCAGTATAGAATCTGAAACATTTGAAACACACCAATGTGAGTTAACTCAAAATCTAAAAACTGTTTGGAGGTAAAGGGACAGTCATGTGTGCCCTGTTGAGTAATCCCCAAGTGAATCAATGACTCGGCCTGCTGGAGCAGATGCTGGGATAAAAAAGCCCCCTAACCGTGAGGTCAGATGCTTCATTTGAGAAACACAAAGTGTTGCTTCAGGCTCTCAGGCTAAAAAAAAAGGAGGAACAATAAATAAAAAAGGTGCTAAATGAGAGTAATCAGACTGGGGCTACAATCCATACGCCTCTGGTTAGAGGCTTTCTTATACGATGGAATGATGATGTTACATTTGCAAGAAAGGCCTCTGAGCTCACATTGGAGAAAGAAATGTGGGGCAAACCGAGCTTTGCACCAGTAGTCAGGTCACACACAGTGTTTATTACAGCTTCTAATCTGTGGCTGAGTTGAATAAATCAGTGCACTACTTATTTCAAGACTTATGGCATTTGTCTGGAGGAAAATGAAGGCATATTGAATAAAGCTGTGTATTAGTTAAATGTGTTGTTGATGCTGGATGCTGCGGTGATTCAAGTGCAAGTTGTCTTAGACAGAAGAACCCATTTAAAGTCCAAAAACCATGTTTCACTATTGAAATCTTTAATTTTGACTAATCAAGCCTGTAGCTTTTGTTCAAAGCCACAGAAATATTTCATATCTATTGACATCTCTGTTTCACATATGGACATTTCTCTTCAGATTTATTTAATGCAGAATAATCTTAGTTTTCTTGATTAAGTGACCTTAGAAAAAATTTTATTTTTCCAAAATCATGGGATGTAAAATATTTTTATCTTTTCCAAATATTCCATTCCAACTGCATACACATCTAGGATATAGTGGTTCTTTATCATGCAGTTCTATAAACTGCATAGGAACCCTGTACATCCCCCTCTGTTTTTTTAACTGAATATTTTCCCCCTGAGAAATCTCATGCAAATATTTTAATAACAAAGGTTTTCAATCTCTGTGCTCCAGTAATTACTACAAAACAGCTGGTTCATCCCCGCAAGAGCTATCATATGTGCCTAAAAAAAGAAACAGAAAGGTAGCCTAAATACTGCTATCAATTTTACATGCAGTAAAAGTCTGGCCGAGAAACTCAGAACCGACACAAATGGTAAACCAGACTTTATTTATTCAAAATTCTTCCTGTTTTTCATGAATGAATGCTTCATCATCTTCTTTTAAAGAATACTGCACCTTAAATCACTGCTGAGCAAAAGGGGAAGCAGCTCTGCTTTTGTAAGTAGGAAAATTAATCAGACGTGCTTTCTCGCTTCACAGAAATCAGAGAAATTAGATGACCAGGAGCAGAACTAGAGTGTACCAGCTGGAGACTGTGCACGCTAGACCCCGTCTAAATCTTCCTAATCACCCATCCCACTCTTTGTATAATTATATATTTCAGCGATGGAGAGAATCCCTACCACATTTGGAACGCCTACTGTGTGTGTCTCAGCTCTGTACACAGTTTTTATCAACTTGTAGGAAGTAACAGGCACAAGACATCACACATGCAGACAAATCCCTTGTCGCATAATGTGAGGAGTAATTTTATGCCACAGTGTATATAGTCTTTAAATGCTGGATTGGTTTAAATTTCAATAAGGGGAATATGTGCATTTTGACCTCCTCAGTTCATCAAAATAAAAACAAAAAAGCACAACCACAGATCCTATAAGAAATACCCATCCAACTAAATGTATACCGACTACATAAGTATCCTTATCAGAGGTGCATGCAAGAGGTCCCTGAAAACTCTGTGGGAGCAGCAGAAAAGCTGTTGACACGACAACTCTTTTGTCTGACTGTCAAGATGTTCATCAAAAGCCCTGTAGAGTCCCACCTGCATCAAACAAGTGGAAGAAGGTAATCTGGTGTGCTAAAACTATATTGTATTTCTTTTGTCTATATGCAAAACTCCACACTTCATTAAAAAAATTACCCTAACATTGACACATGGTGGTGGCGGGATCATGGTGTGGAGACTTTCGTATGCAGGGGAAGGGAAGCTGGTTTATAGAAAAATGAGTGGAGCAAAATACAGAATAATAATGAAGACATGTTATAGTAAAACTGAAGTGGACCAGAGAGTAGAAGAGGGGTTCACCTTCCAACAGGTAAATGACTCTGCTGGTACAAATGCAACTACTAGATGTCTAGATAAAAACATATACATTATTTTCATACTAAACATGCACCAGGCAGGATTTTGGGAGCCGCTCTCCAATCACAAAATTAGTATCCGTCGATCGCCGATGACAGTATCAAATCCATAAATTCTTCAGCTGCTGTCTCATGTACATTGACATTGTATCATTAAGTTTCAAAAATATAGGAGATGAGAAAGTATAATGAACTCACTGCTGCTTACGTGAAGGTGGCAGGTAAGACAAGTTTTTTCAATTAAAATGCGAGATAGAGAAAATAATGTAGACAAAGGATGAAGCAGAAATGCTCTTAAGAGGTCTGTAGACAGCTTTTAATAAAGCTGTTTTCATTTAGCCCTAGAAGGACTGTTTCATCATCCTACCTCCAGCGTGAAGACCACCGATTTTAAGCACCGGTCATTGTTTTGTTGATGACCGGTGCTTAAAATCAGTCCCCTTCCCCTCCATCACAATGTATGCCTGCAGGCTCCTCTAATCCTCCGTTGTTACCCTTCCACCTCTGGAAGTTAGCCTCTAGGGGCTAGCCTCTGCTATCCGTAGGCTTTCACTGCTCATTCTCCATGGAGGGCTTCTCCAAAATACCACTGTCCTACTCCCAGTCGACAGCAGCCTCTGCCCCACAATCAGCATCCTTTTTCCCTGGCTGATCTATCCAATCCCCCACTGTGCTCCTTAGATGCTCCGCAGTTAGCCTATCTGGCCTCGGTCAGCTATAGCTCCTCCCCTCCCAGGAGCTGTTTCGTCATGGACTTATCTATTCCGCTGTGCTCCTCCACTCTCCTCTTGATCTGACTTATCTGTCCGCTCTGGTGCACTGTCTGCCCAGTGATCTACCACTATGGTTTCTCTGCTGCAGAGGGCAGCATGGTTGGCACCCGGTTATAGTGCTCTCGCTCCCTATGTTCTCCCCACTGCTACTATCTGAGCTACTATCTCCTCTTCCCTCTGTTGTCAGGGTGATTTGTCCCTCTGTTTTGGGTACTCTGACCAAAACAAACATGGACCAAGCATGGGAGAAAGATGCACAATTTATATTCTAGATTCGTGAATGGTGCGTCAGATGCGCATGCACATACGACGAAAAAAACGTCCAAAAATTCCGAAAATTTACGAAATTACGGTGCATAACTTTTTGCACAATTTCATACGCACTCATAATGAGAATAGGTTGATCATTGACGACCCTGTGGCCACCCCTACCATTTATTTCATATATTAACAATTACGTGACAACAGAAACACTGTGGGTAATTATGCGCATCAATATACTAACATTAAAGATGATAAATGCAGAATTCATGCTCTTTTCAGAACTAGATTTTGGGTTTTATGGGGTAAAGAGAAAATGATGTGTCTCTGCAAGTCATCTAGGAGTCTTCAGTAAAATTATAGATAAATAATTTTAATTAAAAAGTATTAAATGATCAATTTATGTAGATATTAGTATTTGTAAATATACATTTTATGCAGAATAATTACTGATAAAAGTAGGTAAGTAATGACAATGGAAAAGATGTTCGCCCAAAACTCAAACCTGAAAGAATTTTACCCACTATACTTTTTATCTAGAAAGCACGGACGTTTGTAAGCAAAGGCTATTGGAAAGTATAGTTTGTCTTTATTTAGAAAATATGGATGTTTTGCTCGCTAATTTTCCTGTTGGAACAGTGTTGATGACCCTGAGGTTTTGGTGCATATCTACTTCAACCACCCCTCAGTGTACATTGTTTATTGCCTGGCCACCCTTATTAAAATTTTCTGTAAAAATGTTCCCTGGGAGAAAATACTTTTTATTTCCAATCATAAGAGAGAAGTGGAATCAAAAACAAATTTCTGAATTTGTGCATAAACTTGTCCAAAAGAATCTTTGTGATAAAAAATTTGTAATGTTTATTTTTAGAAGGGCGTTTCATTTAAATCAAATATCATTTCAATGAAGAAGCAGCTAAGAGAAAAATAAAATATCATGGAATGGTGTTTTAGAGAGAAACAATAACTAGCTTTAAAATCTATGAGAACTGCTCCCAGTCATTCCCGCATGCGCTTCCTAACACTATGTGGTCTGCTGGGAGTCTTTGCTTGGACAAAGGCTAAAGAGGACCACTTCATGCCTCCTGAGGTTTCCTAAGCTCTCATTGGTAAGCAGAAAATCCTTTTGTTTTGACTAAAACGCCGTTTCTCATGAATAGTAGCGGAAACTTATATCTAAGACAGTTATAAATCACCCCTGGTTCATTTATTCCCATTCACTCGACAGTAAATGACTGGTCAGAATAAAGTGTTCATACTTGTTACTCAGGCACAGCCTTACATTTGAAATAGCAGTAAAATGAGAGAAGTAAGATTAGAATACATAGTGAAACATTCATTCTGTGCGCAGGCAGCGCGCGCCTGATCGCTGAAAGGACTCCGTTATATTAGGTGATGTCTCAAACAGAGACATACAGAGAGTCAAATCAACCCCCCAAAACTTTTCCATTTCTGCTCCCTTTGCAGAGGAATGAAATCAGAAAACAGATTCGAATGAAGATATGTACATTTTTTTTTGTTATATATAAAAAGAGAAAAAGGCGGTGATATAGCATTAACAATACAGGGAATAAAACCTACCATGAGTTTTGTTGCTTGAAGCCGGCAGCAGCAGCAGCGCTCACACGATCAGACGGATAAAACAACTTCTCATCGCCGATTGATGTATTTCCATCCCGATCGCTACCCACGCATTTAATAATACTTAGAAATCCGTGTAATTCTTATTTCCTGTCCAATCTGGTGGTACCTAAAGGGAAACAAGTGGTGCAAACCTCATATATATGTGTGTGACTGTCTCTGTCTTCGGAGCTCTCGCTATGAGCGCAGGAAGGAGCTGCCTCTCTATTTCTGTTTCTCTTTGCTGGTGATGAGGGCGAGGGGTGAGACAGGAGCAGAGGACATCCTCTGAACGACAATGAAAGTGAATACAAATCAGATAAAATACTCTTTCTATATTTAATTAAAGCATTGGATATTGGATATGCCATATGTATATATATATATATATATATATATATATATATATATATATATATATATATATATATATATATATATATATATATATATATATGGTATGTCCAATGTATATATATTTATACATATATAGCTATGTATATACATATATGTATGTATATATACATATATGTGTATATATATATGTATACATACATATACATACCGTATATGTATATACACATATATATATATATATATATATATATATATATATATATATATATATATATATATATATCTACATATATGTATATACATATATGTAGATATATATATATATACATATATGTATATATATATACATATATATATGTGTATATATATATATATATATACATATATGTATATATTATATCTATTTTTTTTCATAAATTAAAGTGCAGCACTGATCAAATGTAACCAGTGTGGGAGAAAAAACATGGTCCAAATAAAAGCATTTACTTATTCCCAAAACAAAAATTTAACAGGTTCAATTTGTCAAACCAGGACCTTTTAAAGAAATCTCTTATTATTTATGCGTATTTGTCCATTTCTAATTAGAATTGAGTTACACATACAATAATAACAAACTAGTTGTACAATTCAGACAAACATGACACTTTAATAGAGAGGAATCATTGTAGGAGGCTGGTGAAAATTCTGAGTCATCCAGGTCATTGTTTTAGACTTAGACAATGTTTGTATACACAGAGTGTATACGAAAGGAATTTTTCTCATTTCTCATGACATTTCCATTAATTAAAGTGCAGCAGTGATTAAATGTAACCAGTGTGGGAGAATAAACATGGTCAAAAAAAAAGGCATTTAGTTATTCCAAAAAAAAGAATTGAACCGGTTCAATTTGCATGTTATCTAAGCCATAAAAGGACTTTTATTTGGGCTACTTTATAAAGCCTGGAACTCAACACTACTCCAGACATTTTGAATTGAGAAAGCTTTCTGGATGGGAAGCAAGATGTTTTCAAACTTGGAAAACAAAGTCCAGTGGTCTGCTTTTAACATTTTTTTGGGTAATATTGTAGGTCTTCTGTTCTTTTCCCAAAACTATTTTTCCATTTTGTGTTCAAATGTTCATTTTGGGTATAATATGGCTTCAAGTTTAACATTAATATTCAATACTTATCAAACAGTATAAGCTTTTGTCCCTTTATTTACATAACTAATCTGTACACACTGTGCTCTGTGCATTCTTTGGTCATTTCTTACTACAACAATGAGGATCTTTTGAAACAAGAGCAAGGTAGAATAGGTCTGATTATTGCTGCTACCCATCAAGGTGACTGCTTTTCAAGATAGACACAAAGAGAAAATTGTGGACCCTCTGTGTTAAACAAACAAGATAAAAATTATATTAACTGTAATCCCCTAAAGGTATCTTACATAAACAGAACAGTGAACATGAATATATATATTCAGTCATTGAAAACTTCCTGTGTTTTTACAACTTCAATTTTTTATTTATGTATTTATTTATTTATTTATTAGATAAAAACAGCTTGAGTAATTTTTAAAAATGTCTAGAAAGGAAATCCACTAAAATATAATGTGTGCATATTAAACTTGTTGCAACAATTTTAATTGAAAAAGTTTATTTATGTCAAAGCACATCCATGGAAAACATTGATGAAACATTGAAAAAAAGAAATGTCCCTCACAGTAATTTTTTTTTTTAATCCTCTAGTTAAACAATTGTGATCAGTTCAGTATTGGTATTTATTTTCCAAATTTTGTAACTTTGCAAACATAACCTTCCACAGCAGAATTAATTGTCAATGTATGTGACAAACGAACAATGGATTCCACTGTTATAAAGCAGCAGAAGAAAGATATGGCATAATAAAAAATAATTATGATTGATGTAGTGTATATTTGCATTTATATCACACAAATTCAACTTTGTGGAAATTATAGCCACAAGTATTTCATCTTCTTTTTTCTAAACAAGTCAGGCTCAGTCAACTTTAAGTATTTGCAAACACAAGTTACCAAGGCTTTGCCCAAACCGGCTTAGGACTATGCTTTATTCCAACTTTTTCAATCATAACTCAGGCTGTAATTTTAGATCTGTTGTCCTGCTGGAACACCAAACCTTACCCTAAAGAATTTCAGTGTCAACATATTTAATTTTTCTAATTCAAACTCTGACCAGCTTTCTATACCTTCTGTAGAAATGCATCCACATTTCTTGATACTGCCCCTAACATGTTTCACAATAAGGATGATGTGCTCAATGTGATCTACAGTATTGCTTTTTCCCCTCCAATTTCACCTCCCACTTCCCAATTATCTGCTTATTTGTGTTAATGTCTAATTGAAAATCCCAATAAAACTCTAAACAAGACAAAATGAGAAAAGGATCAGAGGGTATTGATACTTTTGCACAGCAGCTTGTCCATGACGAGGTTCAGGAGGTGGAGGGGAAATGATTAATCTTGATACATCTGGAGAAATCAGAACACAAACCATTGCTTATAACCATAATGACTGTGCAACATGTGTTCACCATCAGTGTGATTCACACAAGACCTCTTGGTTAGGACACATGGTCTCACATAGGTTTTAGTGATGTTACCACACGTTTTGTTCTGCAGCTCTCTAATCACCAACTCAATCACTGCACAGGATAATTATAGATTTTTAAAGAATAGATTTTTATCCTCACAAAAGAAAGTTTTATGTGCTGAATCTCCCACTGGGTTTAGCAGGAATTAATCAAAAAGAGAGAGAACATCTTGATCAGGGGCTGAGTGTGTTATTGTTGGTCGTCTCTTCATCAGCTCATTCAAGGCAAATATTTGAGTCCTGTCTGCCCTTTGTTCTATTGCACATCTGCAGACAATCATGCTTAAAACTCCTGAAATCCTTATTCTGTTTTCTTCATTACACACCAGTTGACATAGTGAAAAGTAAAAAAAAAAAAATCACATTTTGGTTCGACAGAAGAAAGTAAATTGTTCAGTTGGGTTTTTAACCATCAGGAAACCTTTTCTTAGCTTTTTTTAGTCATTAAAGTAATACGAAAACAAAAAAATCTTCCAGTAAATGTGTAATTCTTTACATCTTATGTTTTGGTTTCATTATTTGTAAGAACTCAATTTTGTTTCACTTTTTGGGTTACGTTTTGTAACTGAATAATTTATCATTTTGGGTTTGTTTTGACTCATATCACTTAGCTAGCACTTATTATTTGTAGATTATCCACTGTGAGCTCAAATTCTAGCCCTGAAAGACTGGTTGCTAATCTAAACAGAAACATTTACTACTGGCCAGTGGTGGGCTCATGAGAAGCAGTAGCCAAACTTGATATGTGAGTTTTAAATAATGGAGTTTTAAATACTCATGTTTCTGTTTAAGTAGACATTACCTTTCTTGAAACTCTGGCATAACTATCTGTTTTCCATTGAATCCCCAAATGTGGATTCATTGTAAAAAAAAAAAAAAAAAAAAAAAAAAGGAACAATAGGTTGTACATAAGAAGAAGTCTTAGCCTCTGAAATTGTCATGGACAAAGAACACACCCTTTTTGGGATTGTTTGTTTCTCAATTAATGAATTCTTCTGGATTTTGGTTTATCCTTTCCCATTAAACATTTCATCCACTGTTTCTGTGTCTCTTGTTAAGTAAGTTTTCCTGCATTTGGATCATAAGTATTTGATCTTTATAGGTTACGTTCATACAAAAAAAACTCGATAATTCAGCTGGACAACACAAGTGGTTAGAACAATTATGTATTTATAATATACTGTAAGTGAGCTTAGTCTGGAGTCAGCTGAGAACACATGGGAATCAGTTTGGGAGAGAGATAAAGGTTAAAGGCTGAGTTATGCTTGGCAACAGTGGCGGCCGGCCCATAGGGGGCGCTGGGGCACCGCCCTCCCTGATAAGAAGAGAGAAACGTAAAATATATTTTTAGAAATTAACTCATAAATGTCAGTTTTACTCTCTAGAGTGTGTACCTATAAGCAAAACAAATTATATAAACTACATTTCCCTACCTACTGTCATTCATTTGTGGATTTCCACAGACAGACTCCTACCGTCTCTGTCTTGGGGCTGTGATCAGACAGACCCACATTTGCAGAGAATCTGTCAATCATGTACTATTGCTAGGTGAATTTAATGGCCAATCAGCGTCTCAGAACTTTATGGTCTTGGGGCGCTGAAAATACTGCGCTTTAACAGGCTTCTGCACCCATGTGCAGGTGCAGACAATTAGAGGGAAGATGGCGAACGTAATGAGCGAGATGCAGCTTCCACCAAATTCGGTGAGATCCTTATTTATCTACCCGTTTGCCAGAAGAACATCCCTGTTGTAGGGTAGGAAAATTTCCTGTCATGGTTATTGTGATTGCGGCAAATCCACCTCGTCGCTTAAAACTTTGCGTGCCACACACACATTCCTGGTATACTGTTCTTGTGAGGACCAATACGCTCGCGTTGAGCCCAGTAGCTCCATTAACTTAAAACACACAAGCTGTTCCTGGTTACCTGCTGGCATATTGAGGGTGCACACTTAATATTTCAGTGGGGTTAGCCATGTGTGTGTGTGTGTGTGTGTGTGTGTGTGTGTGTGTGTGTGTGTGTGTGTGTGCTACGGGGACTTGTCATCTTCAGTCTGGCTGCGTCTTTGCTGGGTTCAAACCCAGTTTGGTGTAATTGAATAAGTCAATGAATCTGTGTAAAATAATTAAGCTGTAAAAATTATTTGTTTGTTTTTGTACATCAATTGTTTGTGGAGGTAATATATGGACAAAACTGATTTATGAGAAGAAATCAGAAATAAGAGAGCCTGAGGGTAGGGGCTTAAACTATTTAATGAGGGCTGTGGGAAGAAGAGCGGCCATTTCTGTTTTCTGTTTCTTTGTTACATTGCTGGTAACTGGAGGGAGGCTGAGGCCCAGAGTATCTTGTATATGTTTAGTTTCTTTTGCACCCTGTTTTGAGTTTTTGAGCACAATAAATCACCAACACTGGTAACCCGACTGAGCCTGGATTCTTGGAGGCCAAAGAACCCTGTCACAGTGACCAAAATCATCACTGTTACTGTTATTGTATAGTCAATTAAATCATTTCTGTTAAATTGTATGTACTGTCCAATTGTTTATTTGAATTCTTATTCCGGATTAGTTGGAGACATACACTAGGCTATATCAGCCCCACCAAAAATATTTTTCACCAGCCGCCACTGCTTGGCAATATCGTTAAAGTAATGTAAAGTGAAACTGAAGTAAAGAAAGATAAATTAAAGTAAACTAAACATCTCAACTTCCAAGAATGAATGTAGAAGTTGATCTGAGGGAGGTATTGCAGCAGGATGTAAGTTGAGTAATGCTTGAGTTTAGCAAAAGGATATTCCGAAAGGCTTGGTTGAGAGGTGAGGCAGTAGGTCAGTGTCCAGATATCCAAGGTCAATACAGAGTCTAACAGAGGCGAGACAGAGCAGTGAAATTGCAACAAAAAGCAAGTTCATAACTGGCAAAGGCAATCAGGGAATGCTGGATTGTTTACTCATAAAGAGGCTCGGTCCAAGTACCTCAAATCAGTTAGGATACTTAAACTTTGTTTATGCTTGATATGTCCGCGAATTCCACGCAGCCAAGCTACAATTCATTTTTAGCTTCCACACCCCTCCACGCATTGTCCATATGGAATGAATTGCAGCACCTAGGAAAATATGTAGCATTGATGACAGATTAATGCGGAAAAAGATTGCAAGCTACTACTGGCTACGATTTGCAAACATAAATATCTGGAGACATTCTGCAAACTAGCTCATAGATATAACCTTTATCAAGAGGTTGTGGAAAAATTCTTGAGAAGAAATGACTGTTGGAATTGGAAGGCATGAAGAGGTTTTGAAAAATTTGTTGTCCAACTGTTGTCCACTTCCTCAAGTAGTGTGATGTTGTCAGCTTGCTGTGTGTGCTTAAGACGCCCCCTGGAGCTGGCCAGAATGGGGGTAAAGCTGAGTATAAATGCTGCAGATATTGTGTTGGCTGGTTAATTTTCTGCACAGATTGTAAATGCATTAAATACAACTGAATCATGGAAGAAGTGCATCAATGGTCAGCATAATCAATTGCATTCGAATAATGCTGATGGTTAGGAAGGACCTAGGACCAGGAAGCTGTATGCTTTCTAGCACCAATGTAGTTTGCACAGGGACCTTCTGGCATTCCTATTTGCCACTAGGAGCTATGCGGATGCCCCTAATCATTTGTGTGACAGACCATACAGGCAGAGCCCACCTCACAGACTAATAGAAAAAAGCATAATTCTGTTACATATACTGCGTGACAGGCATGCAATTGTCCTCATCATCATAAGTTGTGGGTTTCATAATGGAGAACTTCCACCACTCACTACCGTTGTATAACTGACAAGCATCATTCATCTGTTTGTCCATCATGTAATGATGTCCATAAGACTGAAGGCTGTCTTGATTCAGCAGAGCAGTCTGGGGCTCCTTTCCTACCCTTCGCAGTTTTCTTGCTGTTGACTTTGCAAAAGCTGAAGGGGTTGGAGCTAAGAGTAGGAGGCAGGAGCTACAGGTTGAGGTACTGAGATTGAGCCAGTGGCTTTTGAGAATCTGGCAGAAACTGGCTATGAGAGGAAGGTATAAAAGGTTGATTAATTTCGCTGTTGCATGTTAATGAGCTCAGCACAGGTGAGCTCACAGAGCATAACAGTTATGGTCCTGAACACTTCCTGCATATGTATTACTTCTCCATTAACACCACTTTTTGTTATATTTTCCGAGTAGATTGATGGGAAAATACATTTAGTTCATTTCACTTTTTTGTATTTATCCTTATCTCAAGAGATCTAATGTTTCCAAAGAACCAAATAAATAGTCAAGTGAGATGAGATTAATCAAATTTACCATGTTTGTGTTGGGGATTGGAGTTAGAAAACTATAGTGATATCCTCATGGGGAGATTTTTCCAAGGATGTGTGGAAACTGACCTCATACTTGACTGATTCATACATTCCATTCAACAGAAAGTTGTTTTTTTATCTTTTTGTCTGCGACCTTTAGTTAAACGTTTAGTTTTCTGACCTTTAGACATATAGGTTTGTTGCTTGGTGTGGTTTAATGCCCTGGGACTCTGGTAGCTGGTATTGTATGGTTCATTACTTATCTACTTGCATATTACTCATTTTGTTCATTCCCTGCTGAGCATATACATTGAATCTAAGCACTTATTTCACAACAGCACATTTAAAGGTCCTTTATCATGCATTTTTAAATAAGCAATCAGTGTATCAATTATAGATTTAGATAAAAATCTGACTGTGCATTATATAGGCCATTTCCAAGTTATTTCAATACAATGAGCAGGATTTTGTTAAACTGTTAAGCAATGCAAGTCAAGTTTTTTTATAGCACAATTCAGCACAATAAAAATTGTGTAACTACTTTACATGAATAAAACAATGAAATAGAATTAAAAAAAAGCAGAATAAATCAAATAAAGATAAAAATATGATAAACGCAGGTAATAAAATAAATAAAACAGTTGGACCATAACCTGAAACTAATAATAACTTAGTTTTTTTACAATTTAATTTCAACAGTCAAAGGTAGATTTAGATGTTTTTTTTTTTTTTCATTGTGTGCGATACATGTACACTTGCACCTTAATCCTTATTTATCTTAATATACTGTATATACCTAGATATACTGTATATATATATTGCTTATTCTTAATGCACCTTTTTTCTCCCCCTGTTTGAACCTTCTGTAACTTCTATGCCAATATGTGACGAGTGAATTTCTCCGCTGTGAGATCAGTAAAGCTCATCTAATCTAATCTAATCTACAGTCCTTTTTGTCATTTGAACTTTTTCTCATTTCACCATAGTACAAAACAGATGCATAATTCCAGGGGATTGTCTTGTGATAAATGTATTCCATACTTTTTAGATTTTTTTTTATGTAAAAGAAAAAAAACGTGTGACCTTTTGCTTCTCAATGAAACACTTTGTGTTGGTGTATTACATAAAAACAAGAATTTGTTCCATGAAACACTCACAAAATGCCATTAAGTTCTGTCTGTCTGTTACTCAGTAGCATTTAGAGGAAAAGTTTGCTCATGCTGCCTTGAACATAAAACAAGACTGTGAAGAGCTAAGTTAATATGTCTGTAGTCTCTAAAAGAAAACTCTCCTAAATATTCTTAAGAAGAAGCACCTGGATATAAAGTTTCACTTGTCCACAGCCCGATGACACTGATTTAGTATCTAATGTTTACAAATCACCAAATTATAGGATAACTGTTTCCTCAGCAGTTGCAAAACTTTAGAAACACTCTCTCTGTCCCGGTGATGTCAATATTATTTATTTTAACTCGCTCATGTCAACACCTCACTGGAACTAATGGGTAAACCTACTAAGAGGAAATGTTGCATAAAAACAACATGACATCAACCCCCTGCACAAAACATCTATAATACATAGCTGAATGATATCTTGGAAATGTGTATTGTATCTTTATGGTGTTTTATTGGGATTTGATGGGATATAAAATGCAAATTAGATCACAGCTGTAAAATGGAAGAAAAGCATTTGTTCCTATAAGAATGCGTTGTTCATTTACAACCCCTACCACCAAGACAAACACCTTTACTTTAACAACATAAAATGAAATCAAGGGCATATTATTTATCTTTTTGGGGTTTTTCTTTAGGTCCTTGTTCAATAATCACTATCAATAAGGTGAAAGGAACCTATTGTAGAACAATGAAATGTGGTGAGTCTTTAAACTGAGGTAAAGGTGGAAATTGATATTCAGTACAGGTGAGCTAATCTGGGGAATAACGAGCAGCAGTGGAGAAAAGCAAATAGAGAGACTGATGTAGGATATTTAATCAACACATAATAAGCTGAAATAGATACATAATAAAAATAAGAAGATAAACTTAAAATTCAAACCATACAGGGTGACCTTTCTGATGGTGAACACCAAGAAATAAACTGAGTATAGTGAAACAATTGTAACTATAATAAGTAGATCAGCATTGACAAAAATACAAACTAACATATTTATAGAAAACAGCCAAGAATCATGAAATGCTGAGAAGATTAAAACAAGTTTATAAACTTTCAACATCTCGTCTTACACTTTTAAATCCATTATCTGAAATGGAAAATAGCTGGGCCGGGATATCATTCATCAGAAAAGCAGTGGGGACTGCACTAAATAGACCCTTTCCGAAAAAAGGTCGTAGGAATTTATCAAGAAATATTTCCTGTTGAACTATATATTGTGGCTTTTTAACATGTAATGTAGTCCCAGTAAATCAGTCAACGTTTTTTCACCTATATCTTTCAAAAGGGTAATTAATCTATTTAGTATCACTTGCAGGCAACAGTAACACATGGATATTGATTAATGATAAAGTCAACCAGGGCAAACTACAGCATCCAACGCCATTAAATATGAAAAGGACAACTTTTTAAAAATCATCTTTGGTTCAAACATTTCCTCTAACAGGGAAGAATTTCTTTAACATAGTGGTATAAATGTATTATTTTTAAATGTTTGATTTTATTGTTTCTATTTGAAATAGGTTACCAACATAAAATGATTCAAAATCTTTTATCAAGGAGCAAAGCGGCTTCACATTTTTAGTTAATCTTTTTGTTTGGACCCAGGCGGTCCTATGATGACTTAACCTGATGTGTTCTCTCTGCTCGGATTAAAGCGGAAAACATTATTGCACATGTTAATCTGCTGTGATCTCTTCAAGATACACGGCTGAGCAATCTCACAGAGACATCAGTTCCCGGCCAACAGTGCTATCTCAGCACGTCAGCAGACTTCCTATCGATCCTGCCACACTCCATTGTTCTCCCAATATCTCTCTGTGCTTTTGAAGGTGGTCCTTCTGGTATCAATATGAAAAAGTATAAACTGAATATTTCTCTTACAAGGCTGGGGAAAAAAATCAATAAACCACATCCATGTTGATTTAACAGAGCTAAAGGAGTCACTGGAGGTGAAACAGAGAGGTTTTCTTCTTGGAATGAACAATTGATTTACAAATGCTTCCTTATATGCTTGGAGAATCATTTTTCTTGAAAGAAAGCCAGCAAAACCATATGCAGAAATCCGATACATCCACTTCTCCATGCAGGGTCAACACCTTTTTTTTCAAAAATGTTTTGACAAAACCTCCTAGGCCAAAGGAAATTAATTGCTACTGGAAAAAGTAACACCATCCTTTCATAAGAGAAGCAATGGTGAGGGAAACTGTTGGAACAAATGTATAAAAAGTTTTCTCATATTTACAAATTTCTAAAACATTTTATACATTTATACTGAAATATCTATTTGTATAAAAAGACCCTAGAGTGGCCTTTGTACATATTTTTGTGCTGAGTGTCTTTCCAGAAGCGGGGTTGCGGAACAGCACCTGTTGACTCACCCAAGACAAGGGGGCTGTTTTGATAAATATAGAGAAGTATGATTCAAAACCACAAGTCTGCTTATGAGGCAGAAGGAGCTGTTCCTGGAACTAGAAGATAACAACATGCATTTGACCCCAAGATTAACCTTTTAAAACTGTTTATGCTTGTATTACGTAGATAACATTGCTTCTACTTCCCTCATCCATTAGAGCAGCAATGGTCATGGAACTAGAGACTTCCCAAATTAAATAAAGAGACAGGGGTCGGATGAATGTGCTTCAGAGCGGGTAGACAGAGAGTGTAACTGGGGACATCTCGGTCCGTTCTCCTTGCGAGTAATAAGAATCTAACGCTATTGTCAGATACAGGGGGTGCTTATAAAGGAGGGTGTCCGGGGTCTGCCCTTTGTTTAGGTTTCTTTTTAGTTGCACTGTAATTTTGTCTCTATGTAGTTGTTTTCTGGCAGTGTTGTTTTTGTGCTACTCTCTGTTGCCCCTTGTGCCAGTTTCAAATTCCCTTGGCTCCTTTCTAACTGCTTCTGTCCACACCTGCTCCCAATTAACTAATTACTCCACTCTTGGTTCTGTCTGCCATATATAATCCTCCCTGGCACTTCATCAGTGCTGTTTCTTCTTCCTTGCTTTGCTCCTTTTGTGTGCTTCTCGCTGGCCTCTCCTGGTTTGGTTTCTTTTTATTTGTTCCTGGATTCATGCTTCTGTTGCCACCACTACCGTAATTAAATCTACATGCACTCATCTCTGTCTCCTTATCTCTGCATTTGGGTCCTCATTTCACTTCTACCTGGCACATGGTAAAAGTACTTCAGTGATATCTATGAGATGTACAGTGACTAAAAAAGAACTTCATGTCTGACTCCAAGACACACTTAAAATAGCGATCTTGATCATATACCTTTATGAATAGGCTTCTGTTAATTTTCCATTTAATTATCATAAAATTCGAAATAAATATTTGAACCGGAACTGCATGATGAGATATGGTGAAATGTATATTTAGCATTGAAAGCTAAAATCTTTGTGTCTATACTTAGTGGTGACCTTATGATTTACTGAACAATCATTTGGTCTTGGTTTAGATACTCCTCTCTCTTCAACAGAAATAAAATATTTATAAGGAAAGTAATCCAGCTTTAAGATAAACTCAATGTATCAGTGAACTTAACCAACCCAATCTGCTTTGGTTCAGACAGGGGTCTTAAGATTATTAAGAAAGTGTAAACAGCTTTGTGATCTGGTGATTTATACCCCGAAACTATAAAAATATTTAATATATAATGCTGAGATAATACTTAAAAGCCAATAATTTGCTTATAAAGACAGATTTTTTTTAAATGTATAAAAAATTTTTGTTAATAGTGGCTGTTTAAACATTTTTTTTCAAGTCTTCAACGTCTCTGAAAAGATGAATTTCACAGGAAGAGGCTCTACTTAGTAGTCAGTGTGAAAGCCTGGAGAAAACAGGAGGCTGGCCAAATGGCATTTCTTTCAGCTATGACGTTTATGTCCCAATTTGTTAACATTCAAGCTTTTATAATGTTAGAAAAGCAAAGCGATTTTTACCACACACAGGTATTCATGTTCGAATTGTAGCAACAAACAGAACATAAGGAAAAAAAAAAGATACTTCAATAATACTATTTTAATTGAAATTTGACTTCCACAGTTTTTCACATCTGAAGAATTTGAAAAAGAGAGAGTGTGAACAGACATTTCCATTATAATTATCCATCCATCCGTGAAAACTTTGACTGCAGGCCATAAATAGGTGTATTGGATGGACATCATCAGAGGCCACACATCTTGTCAGCTAGGGCTTAAATCCAGCTTTTTTTGCCAATGGAAAGCAAGCCAAATGCAGATTAACCTGTGTGTCCATGTCCATCTAAAACATCATCTGGGAAAGCTCAGACAAATGGACCCAGAATTCAGGCAGACAGAACAGGATCTTTTAAGCTGGGACCTTAAGCTAGTCAGCTGGGACCGGCTTGCAGGATTTTCTGGTTCTTGGTTCAGTCCGTGTCGAGAGGAGAGAGTGGGAACCAGTTGTATGACTTCTTCACAACATGCTGCAGTGCCGTCCATAGAGTTCCAGGACCAAGCAAAGCAGCCCATAGATCGGACGCCAACAGATGCTGAGGACTGAGAGGGTCCAGAGGCAGAATCCAGAGCAGGTAAAAAAGCAGAGGTCCAAACCACAAGATCAGAGAGATGCAGAAGTAGCAGAGGGATAATCCAAGCTCGGGTCAGGGGTCAGATCCAAGACAGAGTCCAAACAGCAGTCCGAACACAGAAAACAGGCAGAAACAGACCGGAACAAAAGCAAACCAAAACTCAGGAATCCAAAGACATAAACAGGATCAGGTAGTCATATTACACTGCAGTGTATGCTAGATACTTCTCACACTCGGCTCGAATAATCTGGCACCGATGGCTGGAAAAGAGGCAGCATAAATAGGAGCTGGAAACAGGTGGATCAGATGAGCGGTAATGAGCAATCAGGCAGAGTTAGACAGGTCAATAGAATGAGCAATCAAGCCAAATTCATGACATTAACTCCTTTTCATGACAGTGTAAAAAGTAGAAAAAGTAAAAACTTTAAAAAGAGTTATTTTGTATCTTCTTATTTATTACGTGATACTGCATATAAAAAACATTGATGGCAAAACGGCTTATGTTAGTTTGTGCCATTTCGGCTATGCCCATACAGCAAGTCATTACAACTTGGTCGCAGACTTGATCGCAAAGTTTTTACACCAAATGTCCTTCCTTATCCAACCAGGATTCAAACCCAAGTGCTCAGTATAAAAAATCACTTCATCATGGGGACTGCCCATTATGGTAACCTGACTAATAACCTTAGTGTTTTGTCAAATAAATTTCAGAGCAATTATGAACTTTTATATCCCTAGAGGTTTTTTTTATGGCATTGTTGAACTTTACCACACCACAGCTAGCGATAAATTCATAGTAAAATGTATTCATGCTATAAATGTAGGGCATAAAAGAAGTGATCACTGGAAGTTTGACTATGGAACCAATGCAATTTTAAGATGAAAAAAATATAGGAATCACAAGCAGTGATGCATTTTGTTTATAGACATTCTCCAGGAGTATGGATTTATTTGTATAGAAGAAGCAGCTGTTTTTCTAATTAGACAAAACATGTGATACAGCTACTCAGCTACAGTGTTAAGTATGCATAAAGGCAGTGCTGGAACATTATCTACTGGATTTAATGTATTTTTCTACACATTGAAATACAAAGCAATATTTGTGTACTCTGTTTACAGCAATATCACTGGTTTGTGGAAAAACAACTGACAGAACAAAATAGATTACACAGTAACACAAACACAAACATTAACTAAAAGATAGGAATGCAAATTAAAATGTGTTGATTGGATTTTTTTGTGAAATGGGCTGCATATTCTAAAAAAAATGTTGGTTCCAGTAATTACAATAACCTCAGTGTAATGAAAATTGTCAATCAAAGATTGATTATGTTTAGACGTCAGTTCAACATCTTTTAGATATTTGATGGGGAGCACATGGGGTTGGTTTATGTTTATTGCAGAGGAAACCACATGGCGACACAGAGCCGCTCAGAATTTCAGGTGAACTGCATGGGGGAAATCACATTCCCTCTGCTTCATGTGAAACATATTGATAACATATTCTGTTTTTAATGTTCTCTCCCAGCATGTCGTTTTTTCCTCAGTTGGAACCAATGCAGATAACTCAGAGCCAGAAAGGTTGTTGTTCATCCTGTCTGTACTCTACCACCTAGGAGTCAAGAATTAGAAAGGAATGAGAAACGTTTGCAGCAAACAGCTGTGTGGCTGTTTCTGCCAATCAATATCTATTTCTATGCAAATTAGTGTGGTCAAAGCTATTTAGATAGACACCGGCCCTCACTAATGTTTTGATCAACAATCAGGCATAATTAATTGACTTAACTGAAAAGTTTGAACTGTGCATACATTACATCACCTTCCTGATGATATCCTTTACCTCCAGATATGACCATGAAGAAATTAACCTGTTTCCGATCACTCAACATGCTAATGGATACCGCTCTGAACCAAAGAAAAAGTGACATTTTGATATACATCATGGGTATAACATGAAAAGCCTATATAGGAGGATTTTAATGGACCAAAAGATCAAAATAATATGGCCAATGCAACCAGATGAAATAGTTAATAGAAAATGGGTTTTAGCATACCCAGATGGTTGACCTCACCTTGAAACTGCACCCCAGTGTTCCCAAAAACCCCAGCTAAGTCCCCATGCATACTGTACAGGCTGGTGAGGTTCCCTGTCTAGACATGGCTGTAGACCAGTGCCCTAGTCTCCCTATTCTGAGTGAGGTCTGTATATATTTGTGGTCTTCAGTTCATTGAGATTGTTGAAACAAACAAACAGCAAACTTTGCGAGACCATTTTTTGATGGATCATATCAGGCCAACGATACTGGAAAACCAAACCTAAAGGATAGATCCCGTAAAATGGTAAATGGCCTGCACTTGTATAGCGCTTTTTCAAGTCAGGAGACCTGACCAAAGCGCTTTACACTACATTCTGTCATTCACCCATTCACACACACACTGATGGTGGAAAGCTACATTGTAGCCACAGCTGCCCTGGGGCTCACTGACAGAAGTGAGGGTGATTTACACTGGCGACACCGGGCATTCTAACCACCATCAGTACACAATGCAGGGGAAGTGTCTTGCCCAAGGACACAATGACAGGGACTTGAACCGTCAATCCTTCGATTTCAGGGCAAACTCCTACACCTGACGCCACTGTCACCCATAGGATTCCTACGATTTTGGTATTTTGTTGTGAGGGAGATAGATGGAGGGACTATGTTGTGTTGGCAGTCGAATGGGCACTAATGCGGTCCGTCAGGTTGAAGAAAGAATTAAAGGAACAATTAAAGCTTCAATCAAACTTCACCCATAGTTGCACAGTACTACATATTACAAGACTGGATGAGGGCATTTTTAAATTAGCTTCCTTCTTTAGGTGGCTGGATTTGGAGACAGAGTAAAGCTCTGTCATCCAGGAGGAACGTGATGTAGAGTTGCTTCTCATTAGTTATGCAAGTTAATGACACTGATGGGCTGATAAAGAAATAATGGTGAATATAGGTTATACATTAGGTGTTTTTGTGCATGGTTGTTTATATGTGTGTTGCCTATTGATGTATTCCCCATGTCTGGATGGAGATAAGCACCACTCCCTTGGAACCCTGTGGAGATTGAAATGGTTTAAATGTACATGGTGTCATGTTGGGTTTTAGGTGCTTGGCCCACATGCAGATCACACTCGGAGGCAGGAGACAGTTTTAGGTTGTTTATTTAAACCAGACAAAAACAGCACGGGATGAGTAAGCTTAGAGACACGGAGCAGTGAAGCGCGGACCGGGGACGCTCGGATCTGAGGAAGGAGAGGGGTTGGAGGAAGTGGTTAAAATAGCGTACCGAGCAGAGTACCTGACGAACAGAAAAAAGGCTTACCACTTGAGATGGGAAACCGGACCGGGGAGAACGGATTGGACTCGGCACTGCCTGACCTTGGTGAGGCAGGTGACTGAGAGACTGACGAGGGGCTGAGAGCGGGACCGAGCAGCTCCGGCGGTCTTGCCCACAGAGCCAGCAGGAGGATCCAGGAGGGCCACCGAGGGAGCTCAGGTGGGCAGATTGAGCAGAGGAGAAAAAGCCGAACACGATCAAGGACCTGGGAGACACAAAAAATCGCTTTTAGTATGGGAATAGTTTTGCTGTCAGAAGACAGAGGCCACTGGTTCGTACCGCAACAGTTAACACACAGGTGTAGGCGCCATGCCCCTCTTCAAACAGTCACCTGCAGAGAGAGTGGAGAAGGCCGAGCCAGCAGAACTGCATGGCCCAGGCTGCCGAATCCTGGCACATGGATGGATCTAATATTTATTATAAACACAGATCTTATTATAAGGAGAGTGTGTACCTTTACAAGGCTCGGCTGGGTATCCCGCTATGAATGTAAGGATTAAGACGTATTTTTCCGGTTCCATGCATTTTGGGGTAGAGGAAGAGCTAAAGATGCCACTTTGACATTATGTAATGCACCTTTCTAAGTTTCTCTGATGTTATTTTAAGATGATTTGAAACCGATCCTAAAATCCAGCAACAGGATGTTAATTTACTCTTTTCAGTAGATGTCTTGGGTCTTGGTGGAAAACAATATCCATATTACTAATGCAAGGTAGTTTAGATTGGTACATCATCTCTGTATTTCTTATGTCCTTTTTTATTAAATAATTCACTTACCCAGCTAGTAAACAGAGTGTCCAGCTAGTAAACAGAGTGTTTAAAAATCTTTTATTGGTCTTACATGCATACATTGGTCTTGATACAGCCTTGTAAGGCAAAAAAGGACAACATTGCATATTACTGCTTGTGACTTTTTTATTGTTTTAGATTCCAGACTTTTAGCCTGGAATTTCCTTACATAACTAATTTAAATCCTCTGGTAAAACTCCTCCATGGTTCTATGAATTAAATTTTTTCCTTTGCCTTTTACTTTAGAGAAACCAGTGACCACTGATTGTTGTTTGCAGCAGCTTGCTTTAAAAAATAGGTAATCCTTTAAATCTTTTTGAAATATGACTCATGGATTTGCTTATAACACAGGTTAGAAATCAATAAATAGATACATTTAATTGATTTAAATTCATTAAGTGTTCAAAATGTCTTATTTTATTAAAATAAGATTTATGGACTTCTTATCCATCAACCAACGTACATTTTTTTTTCAGATAACTTAAGTCTGGCCTGTGTCCAAGCTTAACTCAAAATTGAAATACAGCCTTTCACGTAAACATGTCTAAACAAATTAATCAAGGCTTTTGTTATGCAGGGACTGACAGGCCATGAAGAATCTTTTGGTTATGAGCTGTGTGCTTGCTTTTTATGCTGAGTCAGAATCAACTTATGTGCAATAGATTATCTGATTAAGTTACATAGAGAAGTTACGGGCCCTTTCAAACATGAGACTATTTGAATGTGTGTCTGGGATTAGTTTAGACACTATAAGGGTTTTTGGGGTTTTTTTGCAACTGGCTCTGGAGTGGAAACACAGGTGGATAAATCTGCAGTGAAGGGGCTGAGTCAGAACGGCTGTGAGGTTGTTGATGCTGGGGATTCATTTAATGGCAGGTTTCCAGACTGGTGCTGTCTGCTTGGCAAGGCTTCCTCCCAGTTCAGGTTCCCACATGGCCCTGTCAGTCACAAACAGTAAGACAGCTGTGTCATGCAGGTGCCAACTGGTACTCCTTTACCAGTATGGTTGACTTCACATCCTCTTTTTTCACTGACTTATTCTGACTCACAACTGGATCATTGCTTAGACAAAGATATGCAAAGTAAAAACTAGAATATAATTCTTCTTCATATATCTATAACGAAAGTGTCTTTAGCTGATATATAGCATCAGTATTCCAGGAGCTCATCAGCATATCACTTTATGCAGGACAATAGGGTGACTGATGTGCCATAAGCCACTGTATTAATTTTGTACATTGGTGGAGCAAAATTGTTTTGCTCCTCTTTCCAAACTAAGACCCTCCTCTCATATATGTGATGCCATATGTGATGCCCTCCTGATGTGCTTGCTATAAAGGCCCCGGGACCACCACCTCTTTTCTCTTTGCAATGGAAGTTCTCCTCAGTGTTGCAACATTGGATAGAATTTTTTAACCCTTGCTCAAGATATATATATATATATATATATATATATATATATATATATATATATTTATATATATATATATATATATATATATATATATATATATATATATATATATATATATATATATATATATATGTATATATGTATATATATATAGTGTTGATCGACAAACAGCAGAAGAAGGCAGTAGTGACTAGGGATGGGGATCGTTAATATTTATTGATATCGATACCTTTATCGATACTCCTTATCGATCCGAGTCTTTATCGATACCACTATCGATACTTTTTTGTTATTTGGTGGAAAGACGATGCGACAATATGTTTTTAACAGACAGAAAGGAAGTGGGAAAAAATTTTTTTTGAAGAAATGTCCTATATTTTGAAGAAATGTCTTCTTTTGGTTTAAAAAAATATATAAATTTTCACAATTGTTGGTTAATGTATTGTCTACTGTCACTTTTCATCATGTTTTAGTGATTAGGAAAATATTTAGCAAATAAATAATTGTATTTTAAATTCAATGTAATTTTTTATAAATGTTGGCATCAGTAGTTTAATTACATATTCTAAAATAATTAGAGCAATATACAACTGTATTACTCATGTTTCTCGCCAAAAGCTCAATTTCCCTTTTCTTTACGTTACACTTGAACGCATCATGATAACCTAATTGTCGTTTTACTGAGCCAATCTGAACACATCATCACGCAGCACGTCTGAAACTTTATTTACTTTTCAAGCTAACTAGCTTGTATGCTGCCGATTACAACACGGATTTCACAATTACTATTTTTAACTGACCGGACAAGCTACAAAGTTTGTGTGCGCGCTTACCAGTGGTACTCTGAGTGGATGATTAAGACGGGCCCCACTGTGGTGCAGCGGCAACAGCAGGAGGAGGAGGAGTCTTTTCAACCCGGAGACAGTCGAAAGTACTGCATTTGGCCTTTATTTGATGCACAATATTAATGTGCTTGGCCATTGAGGTTGTGTTTCCCCCTTTAAAAGAGATGATTTTGCAACATAAGTTGCATTTCGCTTCTTCTTTATCTTTGAGCCTGGTAAAATGAAGCCAAACTTTAGACCTTTTTGTCCGTTGATTCATCCTCGAGTCGTGAGCGAAGTTAACTGCCAGACTTAACTTTTTTTACTTTTAATATCTGTTTGCTTACAATTTCATTCCAAAACATTGGTGGACACGCTGCATTGATTGGATTGATTAGATTTAAATGCTGTGACGCGACTCGAGGGACATACAATTATGTTACAGGACCTCCGGGAGAAAAAAAAACAAAAACGACCAGACTCGATAGTGGTATCGATAAGCCCAAACGTTATTGATTTTCGGGTTTTGAAAAA
The DNA here is from genome assembly GCA_030533445.1 of Cyprinodon diabolis. Classification (NCBI taxonomy): domain Eukaryota; kingdom Metazoa; phylum Chordata; class Actinopteri; order Cyprinodontiformes; family Cyprinodontidae; genus Cyprinodon; species Cyprinodon diabolis. Next base: position 17,447,151 of record CM060071.1, read on the forward strand.
AGTGGAACCGGGTCCTTGATAGAACCGGGTTTCGATCCCCATCCCTAGTAGTGATAGATGTGGCAATCCCAAGCGACAGCAACATCAAGAAGAAAGAACACGAGAAGCTTGAGAAATACCAAGGGCTGAAAGAGGAGCTAGAAAAGATGTGGAAAGTAAGAACAGCAGTGGTGCCAGTGGTAATTGGAGCACTGGGGGCTGTGACCCCCAAACTGGGAGAGTGGCTACAGCAGATTCCGGGTTAAACATCAGAGGTCTCTGTCCAGAAGAGCGCAGTCCTAGGAACAGCTAAGATACTGCGCAGAACCCTCAAACTCCCAGGCCTCTGGTAGAGGACCCGAGCTTGAGGATGACACATACCACCCCACGAGGGGTGAGAAAACAGTTTTTTTATTTTTTTTTCTATCACTTATTTGGTTATTTTTGTACACTTTTTTGGTCCACATTGTGTGAACACTTCTGCTATAACCTTTTGGTGATGTAACACCACAATTTCCCCATTATGGGACAATAAAGAGATTTGGATTTTCTATTCTATTCTAAGTTACGTAGACTGACAGACCATGTCCAGAACCAGGTTACTGTAAAACAGACTGTCTGCAACATTCTCTTTGAGTTCACTGGGTTGAATTGAAACAGAGGTCCCAGACTTGGTGAACCATTAAACTTAATAAAAGATACACCTGGGCTTCCAACAAGGTCATACAGGCACAGAAAACATAGCCTGGACATAGTAAGCTTTCCTGAACATCGGAGAAGTTGAACTTTCTAACAGAGGTTGCAGCTTTTGGAAAGTCAGGGGATGGTTTCCTACTAATTAATTTGGCATTTTATGATTTCTGATCATTGTATGCCTTTTGTTGTTGACTAAAGCAAGCAAGCAAAAGTTTATAGCAAATACATGGTAGCGGATGGAACACTAACATGTTTCAGCTGTTGATTATACAGTTAAGACCAACTTTATGTTAATAAGGGTTTAAACACTAACATGAAGTCAACGCTAATGCTTTTGCTGATATGCTCATTATATTTGATTGCTAAAAAATGAGTTTGAGTCCAATGAGTCCTGTCAAATCTGCCAACAATCAATCTACCAAAAGTAAACCCTCTGCATTAAGGGCTCCAACCCATTTTTATTGTCAGAAGCTCAGAACGTTGGACGCAGAATTCAAACAGACAGATCAGATTTAGAAACAAGAGTTTATTTAAGAGAGAAACCTGCACCTGCTCTTCACCTGGGGCAGGCTCATTGGATACTCTGTAGAGATGGAAACTCAGGTCAGTGACTTCAGAACTCAGACAGGCAATGATAATTAGCATGAGAGTCACCAACCTAAAGTTCACTCTGAGGCCAGAAGAAGGAGTGAGGTCCAGGGGAGCACCAATGTCTGGGAACAGGTGGATCTGATTAGAGGCAATGAGCGCTGGGCAGAGCAAAGCAGGTGTGAGAAAAAGAGCCAACCCCAGCCATAGGTGCTAATATCGTGCTAGTTATACCATCAGGAACAATCACATTAGGTTAAGAAACACTTATTTATATATCTGATCAGGAAAAGCTTTTTAATAAATAAAATTAGAACTCAGAACTCTTTCATATAAACTTTGGTTCTTAAACATGAAATCTCACAGGATCACAGGTTCAACCATTTTAATTATATATATATATATATTTTTTTTTCTATGTGTGCATAGCAATGTAATGTAGTGTAGTTGGGTTTCTCTAGTTTTTAATTAAATTATTTTGGACTGGCTAAATGTTTTTATTTTTATAAAGTCTTATAAGTTTTTTTTGTTTTTTTAAGTATCCCATATACGGGAGATACAACTGTTTGACTTCACCATGATTTGATCATCAATCACACTTTCAGTTGTTATCCTAACACAGTCAGTTGGGAGTGTGGTCACAGAATAAAACATGAAATTCAGTCAAGTTATTTGATTAAATATTAAATAACCTAATGCCACAATGGTAATTATTTGCATAACACTAAAAATGTATTATATGGAACATGGACGCGACACTCACAAATAAAGTGCATCTCAGTAAACTGAAATATATCCAAAAAGCTTATTTACATCAGTGACTCACTTTAAAAGGCGAAGTTGATACACAGTATAATATTCCTAACACATAGACTGATAATTCAGCTTTTTCCCCATAAATACAATTAAATATATTTTAGTACTGAGAGACATTATCTTTAGCACTGAAATGCTACGGCCATCACAATTACAAGGATGAATACAAGTTAACAATCAAAAAAAGAATATATTGCTAAACAAGCAGCTCTCTTCAGGTTTATCCACACTAAAGGCCCAGTATGATCCACAGTCATTGATGAGGCAGTAAGTAGTTTAATGTGTTTGTTTGTTTGTTTGTTTTTGTTTGTTTTTTGAAAGAGAGAAGGTTTAATTTTGTGGTTTCAGAGGGCTCTTTCTTTAGAGATGGATTTTTTAAGTTTTTTGTGTTGTCCATGAATAATCACAGGATAAAACAGGAAATAGATAAACTGATTAGGTCCTCATCTGCAAATCTGAAAAAACTCAGACAGAAAGAAAATGGGCTGATGTTGGTTCAGCCCATAGACTGCTGGTTGGCGAGACCATCAACTTAAGCTGATCTCACAACGTCGCTTTTTGATCCTTCGATGTCGGCTCTTCCTATCATTGTGAAGCAGAATTCACCAAGCATTGGATTGTTCACCCACTAATAGGGAACGGGAGCTGGCATTAGACTGTCATGAGACAGGTTAGTTTTACCCTACTGATAATGTGTTGTTGCAATAGTAATCCTGCTGTGAGATTGACTTAACTATGTGAGCTGATACTAATGCTTCACTCAGGGACCCAGAAGATAGATCTGCACTTCGAATAAACACAGGTTTGAATGAACCTGTCCATGATGAGAATGATGAAGCGACAGTGGAGAAGAAACCTCTGGCAGAACCAGGCTCAACAAAGGTGGTCTGCTGCCGGACCAATTGAGATATGATAGGCAATGCAGTAGGAATCCGGAAGGAATTACACTCTAATAGGGACAAGATTGAAGAAGAACTCTGGAAAAGACAGATGGAGCTTAGCTACGATGTTAGAGAAGGGGATGGAGGTGGGTTGAGTCAAAATCAGACATAGTGTAACAACTACTTGCGCTTGGCTCGGTAGCAGGCTGAGTCGGGGATTTGTATACCTTTTAAGATGAACTCTCAAAGCTGATTGGGCTTCGTCGAGGTGCGGATCAAAACTGAATGGCTAGCGACAGAGGTAGATGAGCCTCTGATGGATGAGGGTTAGCAATTTAGTTTCTTCAGTTGAAGTTCTGCCTTGGCTTCATTAGTAACTTTCCAGTCTGTGATAATAAAGAAAGAGGTGAAAAAACACCTCTGTTAAGTCCTCCGTCTGCTGATCTACATGACCAGCAGTGCAATATCCTAAATGGAAAAAAATTATCTTTCCGTGTGGTTTTAACAGACTTACCCTAAGTTTGAGGACATACCTCTGGAGAAGGGCTGAGAGCAGATCAGCTGTTTCCCTCCTGGGGATATTTTAAAGTACCTGGAAAAAAAAAAAAACAGTTGCAGAAGGTAAAAAAAATAAACTGTTCATATGTACAATGCTGGGAGACTCTTCCCCCCCCCCCCCCCCCCCCCCCCCCCCCCCCCCCCCCCTCCCAAATATTACTGTTATGTGCAAACGTGAATTCCAGTAAGAAAGATGAACAGTTTTCTCCAGTCCTAAGAATTTTACAATTTTCCTGGATAATCACAGTTTTCAAATTGGCTTTGTTTTTGAAATATTTCCATGCAACTTATAATTTATCAAGTCTTGACATTTCTACAGTAGCTTTCTGTCAGAATCAGAGTAAGGAAATGAAGAAAAGGCGTGCCTTTGCTGGATCCTGTCACAGCTTAACTCCCAAACAATGACCCTTCAGACAGATGTGACTCCCGAGAGTATTTTAATTAAACTCATTTCAGATAAAAAGCAGGGGGTGATGGGTGTTCTCATCATCCCAAATGGCTTGTCTTGTTTCATTTTGTGTTGGCTGACTTCAAGTCAGAGTAATGAAGAGATAAGATGTATGTGTTTGTCTGCGCTAATGAACTTTCAGTGCTCCAACACCACACAAACACACAGCTATGCAGTCACACCTGCTGTCTCTAGAGCATTATTAGGAGGGCTTTCTGTTTCACATTCACTCAGTTATTGTAGCAGGAGACCATGCAGCTGCAGCCTAGACTCTGTCTGCTGACTAAAACAGGAATAAAATCATGTCCAAGGTCATCAGTCACCGCCTGTTTCCAAGGAACCAGCTCCAACATTTTTCCTGGATTCCTGTCAACTTCTTGCTACAGTCACCCTGATTAATATTGAATCAGATTTAGACCAACAGCTTTGTACCACCTTAAGGGTTTTTTTTATTTTATTTTGTGTAAATGTGTAAATGGAATATTCGGCATACGTTTTAACTTTGTAAACAGAACCAGTAAATCTGTATCGTCATTATGAAACCAAGCAATATTTTGCAACTCCCCCAACTTAAAATACATCATTTTTTAAGACACTGAAAGCACTAGTAGCAAATTGAAATAACCTTAGAGGCTACTTTTAGAAAAAATTAAAAATAAAACAACATTTGGGGAATAAATGGTAGAAACACTTTTACATTTAAAAGAAACAATAGAAACACTTGCAGAATATATTAAACATACTTAGAAGCAAGACATGTACATAGACATGCATCAAAACCTGCGCAAATACAGTGCAGCTATAGTAGGATCAAAGTCAGAATCAACCTTAGTGGCAACGTCTGTGTTCCTCACAAATAATTGAACGTTGGTTTTCCATACCTCACCTCATTATAGAAAATAAACACCCACACTTAAAAAATGCACTTTAATCTTGTAAAGACGAGGTAATGGTGCAAAAATTTTAAATGTTTGAGCATAGTGTCTAACTATCCTTGAGTTCAATTGAAAGACAATCTGGGTGGAGAAACAGTACCCCAATTATTAAAGTCTCAACTAAAATATTTATTTCACAAACTTATTTCATCTCTCTTGGCAAGGCCATTATATTTCAAAAGCACATTTCAGGGGCCAGACAATTTAAAGAGATTATTTTTAGCAGATGTTTGGAATGTGGTGGAGTACAATGTTCACATTACTGATGCAAAGTAGTTTAGGTTGTCATTTTAACTCTGTATTTCTGTAGGTCTTATAACTTTTTTTATTGAATGATGCACATGCTGTGCAGCATTTAAGTAAATCATTTTTTTAAGATAGCGGATGTTCCGCTTGAAGATACAGGGTTTTTAAAAATCTTTGATGCAGTGTATCAGTCTTCGTGAGAAAAAAAAGACAACTTTGTATATTACTGCGTGTTATATATTTTTGGTTTTAGATTACAGACGTTAACCCTGAAATGTATTAGCATAACTAATTTAAAACCTGGTATAACTCTTCCTTGGTTCCAAAAAATGAAAATATACATGTGAAAAAAAGTTTCTTCCAGGAGAGTAAGGTTTTATTTACATTAGTTTGTTTTCTAATAATCTTAACCTTATTTCCATGTAGGACTGAACCACAAGTTAAATGTTAGTCAGCTTTTGACACTCTGTCGTATCCAAGTTTTTTTTCTGTACATATTTAACTAATGTAAAAACAGAAAAAGGAGTGAAGAGAAAATTGGAGACACATGATTAGTCTGCCCTTACATGTGAGCTACCAAAGCCGGGGGTCCAACTTTTTACTATTTAAAAAGGCTGCCAATTTCAGATGAAATTAAACCAGAGGTCTCCAGGTCCTTTGCCCCCCTACCTCTACTCACCATATTTAAATAACAGCAAGATTAACATGCTTCGCCAGCCCTGAAGCTGCTGAGGAGGAAATACAATTATTGGATTCAGACGTGCAAAACCAGAGACCCTAAAACATGCAGGACAGTGGATTGAGGACCACTGAATCAACAGAAGTGGTAGGTTAATCCGGCTTAAGAAAGTAAAAACACTACTTAGTTTTTCTACATGCTGTTCACTTACCAGAATGATCTTTGGCAAGTGGTCTTAAACTGAAATCCTTTAGGGTTAGTATCCTACAACATTTAGATGTGTCTCTTGCCCTATATACCTAAATTTGATGTCTTAACTACCTCATCAGCATGCAGTAAAGCATGGAGAAGTCTTCTGAGGAGCTCATACTGGAGTCGCGTGTCATAAAGCAGATAAATATTTAAAAGATGCAGGACAGAAGCCCTTGAGGATTGGAGTTTGAGACTACTGTTTTAGATACCCTACCCTACCCTGGAGATGGAAATGCATATGGTTGAAGCAGAGCGCTGTACAGGTATATGCAAAAAGATAAAACCAGGTCACTACTTTAAATTGTTGAAGTGTATTGCAGAGACAGATGATAACTAAATCTGAAATTTCAGTTCCTAGGCAGATGTGTTCCATATTTTACTTTTGTTGCAAATGTAGAAAATAAACAATATATGCTGACCCTAAGTGTTGGTTCATCATTGTCCAAAATTCTGCATACTAATATTTGTATTTGAAGTGAAACAAATCCGGAACTTTTACCTTTTTTTCCCCCACTCCTTCAGGACTATGCATACAATTGAACAGAAGGCCAGTCGATTTCTGAAGCTCCTTTTCTTTTCATGGCCTCAGGCAGCTAGAGTCCTTACAGCCAATTAGCTCAGACAGCAACAGCATCCAACATAAGCTGTGAGGAGGGCATGTAAAAAGATTTACAGCTTTGAGAGCCAAATCCACCCTCATGTCTTATCGCTTCCCCCAGGGCTTCGGCCACCATACAGAGGAGGAAATAGGCTGTTTTGCCTGAGAATGGTTGGTCTTAGGAGCTTTTTGTAGGGAAGTGGTGGGAAAATGCCTTCTATGGCCAACAGAAGGAAAATGGGCCATGAAGATCAAAGTTGGCACTGCTCTTTGTCAGTCATCATAGATTGAGTGGGCTCAAACAGCCCATGATAACCACAAAAAGTTCTATGAAAGTCTTTGGTTACACAGAAATAGATATTAAAGCTGTTTGTCAGCACTTTGGTTGTCCTCCCTACCAGACTATACTGCAGTTCATTCTGATTAACCAAGCTCTAAACTGACATCTGGAATCCATCCCAGGTCCGCCCTTTCTTCTTTGTCTTCAGGTACAAACTGCCAAGTGTTTGTTTAGATTATATTTCTGGTCTTTTGCAGTTCGTCCCTCTGAGGCTCTTTTTCTGGCACACTTCATGTCTGGTGGGCAATAATTCATTTTTGTTTACAAGCAGCCTGGAGACACTATAAATTTACCTACAGTTTGAGAAGACAAGCAGAAAGAGTCCAATGTTTTTTTACATCCTTGGCAGAAAGAGTAACAGTTTGCAGGAATTTTAATTATACATATTGTGTTAAACCAACAAAAGAACCGGCAAACTCCTTTTTTTCTATTACTCTTCCAATTTTAAGGTTTTAAAAGGCTTTCAGACAAACTCTGAGAAATTTGAATTTGCTTTAAAAAAATTAAGGAATACTTTAAATTGTTTTTCAAACAGTTTTTTCTTTACAGTAATACATTGTATCACTAGCAATTTGAGTAAACCTATAAACAGCCATAGAACACGGATAATGAATTCTTCCATGTCATGCCATGAATGGCATGGTTCAAGTTTTATCTCTGAGTTTTAATTGGTCTTATTTCCATTCTTGTGTTCTAGTTATTTTTTTATTGTATTTTAGCTCCTAGCTCCCTGTTCACACCTGCTCCCAATCTGCTAATTAGCCTGGTGTTTGTTTCTCTTTCCATTTTATTCTCCTCCTGTTCAGTCACTCTTGGCTGGTTTGTCGTCATTTCTTTACCCCCTTTTTGTAAGTTTTCCTGGTCTCGGTTTTTGTGGATTTGGGGGATTTATGTTTTAGATTGTTGCTTCTGTTGAACTTTTGTTATTAAACCTCAAGTATTTGTGTCTGCATTTGGATCCTGTCAAACCTCCACCCCAATCTGGCAATGAATAGATATGGAAAGAAATAAAAGTGGGTTCATAAAACATAAATCAGAAAGAATTTGTCATAGTCAACATAAAAATATTCTTGTACAATAAATACTGTCATGTTTATTGATGTAGCCTACTATAAGTTAACATTTAGATTTGTTTTTAGAACTGATAAATCTCTTTAAAGCTACAATGTATAATTTTCAGCAACATCTAATGGTCAGACTGCAGTGACATGAAGCTTTTTATATCAAAATGGAATAAAGCAAAAATGTTAACAAAGGATGAATCATCTTAAGAGGTCAGTGGCTTTTTAAAAATTTGTTTTAATTTAGCCCTAGAGGAACTGTTTCGTATTCTACCTTGAGCGTAGACTCGGACTAGGTGATGTATTCTCTCATCAAAAGAACCGAGGGCAGGAAAAAGATGTGAGTCGGCTCTGAAATAACCAAAATAAATAAAAAACGCAACAATTTAGCATCTTTATAAAAACCAGATGGTCGTCCATCGTGGCCAATGTAAGTCAAGTCTACATAGGTAAATTTATTAGTATTTCATTAGTCTGTGTAGGATTGTATAAAGGCCTAACTTCGTCGGTTGGTCTAATATCATCGAGTGAAATAGTACCAATATTTTCTGATAATTTTATGATCTATGGGCTTGGTCTCCAAAAAATTTTAATAACGATGACTAAATTACAGGTGCAATTGTTTTTAAGCATGTGCAATAAATGGCTGTGTTGCAGTGATCTACAAAGATTGCTGTACAAATGTCAAGACAGTGTGGTTCTGCTAAATTAAAATGAGAAAATTTTGTGTTCTCTACTGAGAGTTGTTATAAAAGAAAGATAAAGTTCTTAGCCATGTACTTGAAGGCAAAAATGATAAGCTATTTAGAAAATAACTATATTACTAATTGATATTTATAGAGCACTTTACATGGGATGCTTATCTTTCAGTGATAGAAACAAAAGTAAAAAATAAAATAACTGCAGTTAGGCATTAATAATTTAAATACTATTAAACATGAAAATGTTGTCTTTTCTGTTCATTGCCCCCCAAAATCTGCGTGCAAATTAATAAAAATAAAACCATGCTTTGTTAAATTAAATCAAGGGAGAAAATAAAATTATGGTTGAATCAAATAAGAGAAGTGCACTTTCAATTGAGTTTTTTCTTCATTAATATTATTACTATACTATTGTTGCTTTTGGCAGTCCAAATCTTTTTGCAAGTCAGTTTGTACCAAAATTTCAGAAGTGTTAGATAAGATGCAAAAGTGAGTGTGAAAATTAGTTTACGATTTGGGAAAGAACTTTGCATGTGGTAAATGTTTACATCTGCATATCCTCCCCTATTGAATTTGTGTATTTAGGTCATTAGAATATGATGTGCATATTGAAAGGGCAAGCACATAATAAAAAGGTTTGCATACGCTTTCTGATTAATTCAAAGCGCAAATTCCTTTCCTCCTTCTTTTAAGATGAACTCGGTGGGCACAACCACATTTGCTTCTGTTTTAAGACACGTGAAAATTCTGGCCATAGATCGGACCATAAGTTTGAATAGATTGTAGAGACATTTTAATTTATGAAACAAATTGATGTTGGTTTAATCTAACAATTGTAGTTTTCAGCAATAATGTCGACAGAAACCTTTTTTCCTTTCGATCATTCTATATTTGAAAGAACTGCAGTATATCCTGGTATTATGACAGTCATGTAGCCCTTCTTCTATTGATACAACACATGTGAGTATGGATGGACATGCAGTTTATTACTTTCCTGCAGTGGTAAGTCAGGGTAAGTCGATGGAAATAGGTTTTGACCACATCAGCCCTCATACACCCCTGTGAGGGGCTCTGTTGGCCTGCCATTGCATTTTTAACTTTGAGAAAATATGGACCTGTATATTCTCTGTGATCATCTCTGTTAGAAGTGGAAAGTATGAACAGCACTGGAAACCACTTTCTGGTCAGTGCAGATTTGGTACAGCATTTGGTAAAAAGTGTCTCATAACATCCAGGCGCAGTTTCCTGCTTGTTTATTTGGGAAAAGGTCAGTGTTGTCCAGAGCAGCGGGGGTGGCGGCGTACCCTAAACCACTCAGACAAACAGGGAAGCCCCTGGTTGTGACAAACTGACATGAAAAGGAAATCATAATCAGCATTGATAAGCTTCCTTATTATTGCTTAGAGGAATCAAACATTATAAAAATGGTAATCTGAATAAGACTGCACAGTGGCACAGTCTGTATCACTGTTGCCTACCAGCAAGAAAGACCTGGGTTTAATTCCCAGCCTGGGGTATTTCTGCATGGAGTTTGCACATCAGCCCAATTCTGATGTCCTTACATTGGCTCCCCATAGCTCACAGAAGAGATTTAAAACCATTTTATGGACTTTAAAACTGTCCTAATTCTATAAACTGCTTGGGAAAACATTACAGTAGCCTTAACAGGTAGATATTATTATTATATTACCAATCACATACATGACCTTAAAAGACAAAACCAAAATCATCCTCAGCTACCAGGCTAAACCAGGTAATGTCCATAATTTAACCACGCTTGTGGATCACATGTCTCCTCACTCTCTCCTCCACCTCCATCTAGTCCCTTTTTAACAATACTGGTAAGGACTGAGCTGAGAAAGATCAAGGTGCGAAAGGCTGCGGGTCCAGATTGCATCAGCTCCAGGCTTTTGAGATGTTGTGGTGTCCTGTGTTACATGTTGAACTGAAGCCTGAAGCTGAAAAAAGAACCACAGCTGTGGAAGACCTTCTGTGCCATAGACAAAACATCTAAAGGTCCTAAGCAGCTACCGCCCGGTAGCGCTGACTTCACAGCTGATGAAGACCCTTGAACGGTTGGTCCTATACCATCTATGCCTCTTAGTGAGGACTTCATTGGATCAACTGCAGTTTCCTTTCTGGCCTGGCAATGGTATGTATGATGCCATGATCTTCCTCCTGAACAAGCTCTGACTCACTTGGAGAAACCTAAATGCACTGTAAGGTTAAGGATCTTGTTCTTGGATTTTTCCAGTGCTTTTAACACCATCCAGCAAGGACTTTTGAGGGACAAGCTGGGGCTGTCAGGAGTAGATCAACACTTGTCCCTGTGGATATTGGACAACCTCACTGACTGCCAGTGTTGGGCACGTTACTTTGAAAAAGTAATTAGTTATAGGTACTTCTCCCAAAAAGTAACTGAGTTACTAACTGAGTTACTCCACAATAAAAGTAACTAGTTACTAGTAAAAGTAACTATTGCGTTACTTTTGCGTTTCTCGCCCCCGTAACCCTCACCACCCGGCCCCCACCTTCTCGCGGTGTGTTTCCAAAGCCAGCTGAATAGAGTGGATGACAAAGACAAGAACCTGCAGAGAGTTTAGCATTTATTGCAACTCAACGTAAATGACATCAGGGGGGAACGCCATGTGAAGTTTTTTAACAGGGCATTCAGATCTGGTGAAATTAAAAACTGGGGATGTCTAATTCTGAAATCTTGTGTGTTTGGGTTGTTATAGATACTGCAACATCTATCTATCCATCTATCTATCTAGATGTATACTCTGCGTGTGACATAAAATATGGATCTCCATCCCTGCCACAAAGGCCATCAAATAATGTTTAAAATAAAAAATACAGTAGGTTGAAAAGGCAGAGTATCCATCCATCCATCCATCCATCCATCCATCCATCCATCCAGATTTCTCCCTTTCATTTGATCGTTCACGCTCTCCATAGTTCTCCTGTGGCGCGAGCACAGGGCGACTGTTGCGCGCCTTTAGCGAGCATGCACGTTTCCAATCGCTTGCGCGGTGAATCTTGCCGCCTGCGCTGTGCGGAGATGCAGAGGAAACCGTATGTGATGGGGAAACGCAGCTCGACGTAACACCGGTATTTCCATCAGGAAAACGCTGTTTTGCTGCTGGAGTCATCCTCACTCTCCATCTCTCTGTGTGTGCTGTACGTTAACGCCCGCCAGCGGAAACACCCACCTACCCAACTGACAGACGGAATCTCGCTATACATCAGCCATTCTCATCCTCCCCTCTCTCATGACAAGGCGCGCACCTCTGGATGACCTGAAAAATAACCTTTAATATCTCTTAAACAAAAGTAGCACAAACAATATTTTTTTTTCTGCACAAATCTGCACTAACGTTGCACTAACCATTCAGTCTATTTGCAGAGTTTTTTGACGTGGGTGGGGTGTCAGCTTCACGCAGCTGCGCACGAGTCCTATCATGAAAAAAGGTTCATTGTGCGACCTGGGTAACGCGCAGTAACGGGGTGTCTGCAATGGTAACTGCGTTATAGTTACAGTCAAAGTAATTAGTTAGATTACTCATTACTAAAACAAGGTAACACCGTTAGTAACGCCGTTACTTTCAACGCCGTTAGTCCCATCACTGCTGACTGCCCACCGTCTGCAGGGGTCGACACAGAGTACAGACAGTGGACTTGGGACTTTGTGGACTGCCCCCGCAGAACTACCTCCTGATTAAGGAAGGAAAAACCAAAGACCTGGTGGGGGACTTTCACAAGTACAGATCCACCCCACTGACACTGGTGAAGATCCAGGAAGCAGACATTGAGATGGTTATAAGTACCTGGGTATTCACCTGAACAACAAACTGGACTGAACTCAAAACACCGAGGCTCTCTATTAGAAGAGTCAGAGCAGGCTTTTCCTGCTGAGGGGACTGAGGTCTCTTGGAGTGCAGTGAGCATTCCTGAAGGTTTCCTTTGACTCTGTTGTGGCATCAGCAATCTTCTATGGTATAGTCAGTTGGAGCAGTGACTTATCAGTGGCTGAGAGGAAACGTTTTATACAAGCTCATCAGGAAAGCCAGCTCTGTACTTGGATCCCCCCTGAACTTAGTGCAGGTGAAATCTAACTGAAATAACATCCCTGCCAGATAATGTCTCCGACACCATGCATAAAGCTGGCAGACTGCTGCACCCTAAATGCACAAAGGAGCATTATGGCAGATCCGTCCTCCCAGCAGCTGTAAGACTTTACAACTGTCACTGCTCCCACAGCTTAATTAGTTTTTACATTCAATATGATTTTTGCATACTTCCATTCTTATTAACCTTTAATAACATGCTGCTGTCATTTCGCTCATATTTAGTATTGTTACTATTTCTATAGTTACCAACTTACTTAGTTTATTAATTATTTATCCTTCTTTTACTGACTACACTTTATTTATACTGAAAAAATGTTTTTGCTCTTATTGAACAGTATTTGTACTTATATTTTTAACCATCTTTCACTTTATTCTTTTCTCTTTTACTTATGCATATATATAGTGTTTGATGTCTATACCGCTGTGACCCTTTTATAATTCCCATCACTTTGCTGCAGTAACATAATTTGCCCATTGTGGGACAGTAAAAGTATTTTCCATTCCATTCTTTTCTAAAGAATAATAAAATAATCATTTAGGTATGTTTTTGGCCAGGATATCAAAATGGAAGAAAAACCCTTAGTAGAGTGGAAAATATCTGATGTTGGTTAAAATATCTTGGGAATCAATAACCAACACTTTTGTTAGTCTCTAAATCATTGAATGGATCAGCAGCTAAATACATTACTGGTCAACCTCATTGCACACAATATATAAAACAAAAAAGACAATAAATAAATAAATAAATAAATAAATAAATAGATTTTAATTAATTCAAATAGATTTAAAAAAGTACATACATAAACCAATAAATATAATTGCAATTACAAATAATGATATCGAAATAAAATGTATAAATAAAAACTACTACACTCAATAGCCTTACAAATAAACGCAATCTACTGTTGCTTAAGAAAGTCCATAAAGGGTGTCCATATTTCTTCAAATTCTTGTGCTTTACCTCTTATTATATAGGTTAACTTTTCTAATGTGACACACATTGACATTTCTCTGTTCCAGGTTTTTGTAGAGGGCATTTCAGTGTCTCTCCAAGTGAGTGCAATCATCCTCCTGGCCTGCAGGAGGCCAAAGTTGATCAGGATCTTACACTTAGAGTTCACATGAAACCAATCCGGATACACTCCTAAAATACAAAGTTTTGCTATGAGAGGTACCTGAGTACCTGTGATTTACTCAGAGTGCAGATTGTCCTTTTCCAAAAATCCATCACTTTAGGACACTCCCATACACAATGGATCAGGGTTCCTTTCTCAGTCAAGCATTTCACGCACAAGTCTGGAACATCAGGTGACCATTTATTGAGTTTCTCAGGGGTTATATACGTTCTCATCAACCACTTGTGTTGTAGTATCTTCATTTGAGTATTAATAGTTTGTGACTGAGCTTTTAAAGCTACAGTGTGTAATAATTACAGGGATATACAGTCAGAAATGTAATATATTATACATAACTATGTTATTTATCATCTATGAGCTCAGCATCTTAACCTTAATATTTGCGTTGCCTTAGAATTCGTTATTTATAATTACATAGGAGCGGGTCTCGCAGCCATGGAGGCAGACATCTTTGCGCTACGGCAGCGCAGAGCCAACAAACTAGCGATTGCGAGATCGCCCATTACGCTCAAAAGTAACTACGGCAAGTTGAGAGAGATGAACTGAGACGGTACTGAACAATAGATGGCAGTATTAAAATTATCTATGTAAACAAACCTCATCACTTGAGAAGGTAGGTGATGCGGACGTCATGGAAGACATTTTGTCCCGTAACGCTCGCCGTACTGTTGGGGTGGAGAAGCGGTGGGGGAGAGATGTTCATGTTGCTGCGGTCTGCAGTCTGGACGCTAGATGTCGCTGAAAATTACACACTGTAACTTTAAACAAGCCGACATCCGCTCAGCTTCTCCAAATTCTTCCTTAATATCTACGCACCATGCTCTCCTTCTGTCATGGCTAGATTCTTCATCATGCGAGACAAGTGCTGTATATAGTATAGATATTTGTCTTTTCCCATTCATGTATTTCAGCATAATGTCTTCTAAGCAGGACAGAGGTGGTTCATGTGTAGCCTGGTGCTGCATTGATGAGATAAAATGCTTCAGTTGCAAATATTTAAAGAAGTGATTTTTTGAGAGGTCATTAAATGTTAATAAGTAATATAAGTCTCCAATTTTTTTTATTCCCTTGTCAGCCCACATCTGAAACCCGCCATCTGCCCTGCCAGGGGTAAACCGCGTATTCTTCCAAATAGGTGAAAACTGAGAGATGAGGGGAGTATCACCAATATGTGTATGAGCCTTAAACCATATATCTACAGAGTTTCTGAGGAAGGGGTTTGCTGTTTTTTCAATATGAACCCATGATGGAAGCGAGTGTGTGACAAAATAAAACATAGCACTACGGAGCTGAGCGGCCCAGTAATACCACTGTAAATTAGGCATCTGTATTCCACCCCTGTCGTAAGGCAAATATAGTAACATTACTGATTTTCAGTGAGTGTATCAACCTCTCAGATGACTCAGGTCTTCTAGTTCAAGTCTACTAAGATGTACTTTTATTCCTAAACCTAAACTTTTAAAATTGTTGAAGTAGATTTAGAGATACAGGGGCAGGATGTGGGAGCAAAATTACATGGATGCAGATATTGATCTCTCTGTAGCAGAACGTGCTGCTTCTCACGTGTGAGAGTCATGGATCTGTTCCTCTTTATATGTCATTCATATTTTCCTCTAGTTTAGAATCACTAACACAAAGAGCCTCATTTTTAATAGAAAATAAACATCTAAAGAAAAACATCCAACTTTGAATGAAAAATACATTGACAAACATCTAACCTTGAGCTCTTTTGAAACAAAAAATATTTTTATTCTATGAATAGCACCATACAGTAATAGCAACAGCCTTCTGCTCATGCATATTCACAGTTTATGGCGAATCTCTAATTGCGGATAATTCATGACTAAATATCACACTTAGGAATGAAAATCTCAGGCCTTTTTACGCCAGTGTTTAATCAGAAATAGATTAAAATAAAATTATGTGCTAACTTGTTTAACTTGGAAAGACAGATACTCCTAGACTGCATTGCTGATTGTTTAGCCTGCTTTCTCACCCATGCATCACACTTCTTATGCTCTACTTTCCTCCACATCATTCTTGAATCCTTATTTATTATAATCTTTCATCTTCCTTGTTCTTTTTAGCCACCTTTTTTTTACTCTACACACTCTTCCAACTCACTTGTCTTTACAAAGTTTTCATCCTCAACTGTATTCACAACCACATTTTATCCCACTCATTCCCCCCATTTATTCTTGGACATCTCTGTATCACTTCTCTTTACAGCTGTTTCATCCCACTTATGGTGTCATTCTAACAACCTACCTTTGTGGTATCTATCTCTACTGCCATCGGTCTCCTTACTCTTTCTTAGAATTAGATATTGTCACATGAACCTTTCTTTATTACATATTTTCCATATTTAGCCTTCAAATCTCAATTTCTTTGACCCATCTTTTTTACTCTTACTGTTTTTATCATTTCTTTATTTTTTCCACCTACACTTTTTACTTCCCTTATTAACCTGTTTTCCAAAAAAATCCACTATGTAAACTATGAACTATCAACCGAGATCTTCTACCATCACCTTCAAGAAAATCTTAAAGATTGTTGCCTTAAAAGAAGCTATTATAAAGGAAAAATAGGTTTTACTCTTCGTTCCTTTTGTATTTCTTTAGTTTTTCAGGCATTTGGGGGTAAAATAGTTTTTTTTTCATCCCTAGGTTTGAGCCTATCAATCCTACTGGGCTGTTAGACGCAAAACAATTTGTTGCAAAGCCCCCCATTATGGTTGCACTCTGCACATTTCTGCAGGGCACAAAGGCGGATACCTATTAATGCTAGAGGCAAATGCTCGGGGGGGGTTGGGGGGAGGCAGCACAGCTATTCTTTGTTTTTTCTATTTTATATCTTGCCAGTGAGGTCAGATAGAGGCATTACAGACTTCAATGCTTTAGAAAGCATCACAAAGATTTGCGACGGCTGCCTTCACCGTCAACCTTGAAAACAAATTCATGTTTTTCAAGCAGCCCCAGTGGCAATCAGAGGCTTTTAAACTCAATCTTCAACTGGCCCAGCTTTAAACAATAAAAACCTTGACTGTTTGACTAAAATGGTGATCGAAGGATACAATAGGCAGTCTCTATTTGACATGCTGCACAAATAGCAAGAATATCAAAAAAGCTTTCAGTGTTGCTGTAAAAAAGGGCTTAACATTAATATTTGTACACATCCCAGAGTATTAACCTTTTACACACATTAAAACTTCTTTATTTAGTGTGAAATGCAGGTGCATATGATTAAGGATGTCTATAAAAAGTAATTTAATTTCTATAATTCTTAACTGAAGCTTGTATGTCCTGTCTGTTAGGTAATTAAGTTTGCATTTTTGTTCATCTTGATGTTTGTGTTACAACTAATAGTGCCCTAAATGCAGGTTCTTCAGAAAAGTTGCAATATTACATAATAAATTAATAAGAATAAGAAAGAAACATATGACTTCTGAAAGTATGTTAATGTAAGTAACAGCATTTGTAGACTTAGTTGTACCTTCTTTGACAACAGCAGCAGCATAGGAGAAAGATAGGTAATGCATTAGGGTTAATGTTAGGGACAGCTTGTGATGGAGCAGGAGCTGTGGCAATAACTGACCCCCTTATTCACACAGACTCAATCATACATGCATCCTCCATTCTGTTGTAAATTCAACCATTCAACGAGGTAAATCCTTCCTGACTGCCATGATCACTGATGACTGGCTTAGTTACTCATTTAATTCACCTGTCTAACTCTGACCGGTTTCTCATTGCTGTTCATCTGATCCACCTGCTCCAGCTTCTGTTTAACTAGCCCTCTAACCCGTCATCAGTGCCAGATTATTCTCGAGCCAGACAGAATCCTATTGTTACTTATTACCTGATCCTGACCTGTTCTGACTCTCAACCTCTGAGCCTGCCTGTTCCCATCCGATCTGTTTGCCCGACCTGTCTTCAGACTCCTGCTGGATTCAATCTGTTAACCAAACTTGGAACTGATTCCTGACACTGTTCTGAATTTCCCTTTAGAACCTATTCGGACTTCTGTTCTCATGGCTCTGACTGCTGAGCACGTCCTCAACACCAGCTTTGGGTTGGCCCTCTGGATTATCCTGCCTTCCTTCATCTACCCAGATCTGATCTCTGCTTGTTTTTCATTGAGCTTTGACAGGCATAATATTGGAGAGATATATCCAGAAAATCAACCACATTGTAATTCGGGATATTGTTTCACAATATTGAATATTTAATATAAAATTTTAAGGTTGTTCAAGAAACTTACAACTCTAGTCTGTCTCTTATGTCTGTTTGGATCTTTCTTTTCTGTGTGGAACTTTTCCTCTTCTTTTTCCCATCTTTGGGTTTGGCCTTTCAAACATTTGTTTTCTGCCACTTTTCAAGCCTATTCACTCCTTTAGAGCATTCAACATAGCTCCAAGTGCACATTCTTGCATATATCGCTGAAGGCTTTGTGCCTCTATATCATTTACAGCACACCTTAGCTTTCACAGAGTGTTTCCTGAACGTATAGTCAGCATGAAGCTGGTCTGAGTAATGTTTTCAGTCCCTAGTTAAAGGAGTCCTCCTTTTCAACACATCTCAGGATTTCAAAAAGTGACACAAATTGAATTGGCAGGACAAAATGTTTGCCTCATAAGTTTTCATATACACTATGCTAATGATTTTTTGAATTAAAATTTTTTTCAGCATATTTTCAGTACACTTCCTGTCGGTTCTTCTGGCATGGTTTCTTCAGAAAAGCTATTGGGATGCAAAAAATGTGATGACCGAAGTTCAATTTTATTTTTCTAAACTTAACACACCCACAGCTTTGCTTACACTGTCTGGGATTTTCCAAACTGACGGAGCCACTCAGCAGGAGGAACTGAGAGGGCAATCAGGGCAATAGCTTTCCTTGTCAACAGCAGATTAAACAAGTCCAGGACTCCCTGGGAACTTGTTCCAGCTCACTGAATATCAGTTTTCTGTCTGAGACATCTCTTAGCACCATCACACAAAGGGGTCACAAGCTGGGATCACTTTACCACCTTGAGCCTTCAGTGCTTCTCAAGAAAAAACTCAAAACTTATTTCTAGAAAGTTCACCTTGGTACAAGGACATTCATCTCATTTGTGCAGAAAGTCCTTTTTAAGTTTAATTCTAATTTTTTATTTGCAACTTTACAGAGGGGGTATGAATATCATTGAGCATCTAAAGCAAGTATTTTTTAGGTGCAAATCTTAGACTCCAATAGAAATATATCAATGAACCTGAGTGGTTAAATTAAGTTAGTAAAATGGTTAATGAATTGCATGTTTCTATTCATCAGTAGGCAAACTCCAGCTGTAAAATGTATACCCCAAATAAACAAAGAAACTTCATAATCCAAACAGGGTCCTTTGTAGGTCAGTCTAAACAAAGCGATACGCTTTTGTGTTTACAGTGGGGGCAACGATGGTTACTGGCTCACAGTGGAAGTTTATCTGCTGATGCCAAATAATTATGCCGGCTTACAGAAATCCTCTGTTTCCTTCTGTATTTAAACAGCAATTCCAGGCTGATCCTGGGTTTTAACAATCACACGCTTGCAAGTTCCAAATCCTTTTTGGGGTTTGTGTACACAACTGTGTGAGTTCTCCTGTATCAAAAAGACTGAAGCATCATGACACCGAAACTAGTGATCAATACAGGGTCACCTCCAGAACGTTCCCCAACAGGGTGGTCAGGTGACGAAAAGGTTGGAGCACTTTAATACCAACATTTATAAACCCTTTTCTCATTTTGTCACAATTGTATTTATTTTAATTCAATTTTTATGATAAACCAATGTAGACTGTAATGAAGTCTATTAATTTTCAGAAGTAATACAGCTGTTCTATACAAGTTTCAGGAGATTGTAAGGGAGCATTAGTGGGAAAAAAAAATATTTACCATGAAATACAAGGACATTGATAACATTTAAAACAGGTTTAGGACATAAAACAATTTACCAGAATTTGGAAAACTGGTGCCCTCATTTAGTATGACTCTGCCATCCCTAAAGAAGAATATGGCAGCATGGCAATACTGAAGAACCTGAACGGCAGCTCAAGCTTTGATAAAAGCTTTTTCACTCAGAGTTTGGAAGTTCTGCAGGAGAACCTGTCAAGTGCACTGTGAGATATAGACAAAAATGGATCTGATTTGTTTAGTTAAAGGTGTATCCAACGTTTCTTTCATGTTATTTTAATTCTGTTTGAGAATTTGATGTGAGCATTCAGAGATCTCTGACATCTACCGAAGCTGTCAGTCATAACAGTCTCTGTTTGATGTGCTATTCAGGCCAGAGACTCTATGGATTCAACTCATCCTCTGAAACTCTTGCAACCGTCAGGAGAGTTAAACTTTGATGGGGGAAACTGTCAGTCATTGTTTCCTGTATCTCTTCTATCAAAGTTTTTCTTTAAAGATTCAGGCTTCCCTTCAGACAAGATTAGAGTGCTGAACTTGTTAGATAAGAGGATTGTGGGGAAAAGCTGCACAGTTTTGGCTAGTGTTGTGCCAACAGCCAAAGGCTAAAAAGGCTTTGGAAGCCTCCCAAAGAGTCAAATAAGAAATATTTGATTTCACTATTCTAAAAATGTAAGGATTTATAAGAAATTCACATTAGGGATTAAATTATGAGAATTTTATGTTAAGATTTTAGATTCTGTCTCGGAGAAACATTCCGATGAATAATGAAGAGTCAACATTTTCAGGACAACATGGGCTGTGTTTCAATGTCCGAGATTCTGATGAACCCCTAAGGAGCAGCATTACAAAAGTGTCTCCCCCCAAAAAAAAATATTTCAAGCACTCTCCAGCAGTTCCTAAACGCAACTAAATATAGGCTTGTCTGTTACTATGGACTTGGCAGGAGCTCTGAACAGTCAAAGCACTGTGCAACAAACCTCAGGAATGTCTGATGCTGTCATATGAAAACCTGGGGGCCTCTCATAGATGTAAACTCTGGTTTGGCCTGTCATCAAGGTGAGGGTGAGCTGAGTGGAACAGCAAACCTCTCAGAGATTTAACAGAGCGAGCCCCAGGAAAGATTGGACCATAAAACCATCATAGAGGAAAATATTGAAGCGTCGGATTCCCAGAGACTGCATTTAGACTAACTATACATCATACTTCCAGTTTCAGTATATATTTACAGTTACACCACTACAGCTGCAGCTCTGGTGCAGATGTTTGAAAAGCCTGAAAATAGATTGTTTTTATTGCAGTAGCATTATAAAATTCTTAAAACATAGAAAAATTCTTTTTATTTTTGAGCAGTTATCACAGTTAACAATTTTTTTTTGTAGTTATTGTTACAGGTTTTAATACATAGTTTGTACAGTCCAGTTTTGCAAAAGCAGCAAATACTTGGTCTCTCATATAATGATTAATATGGGTAGAGCTTACAGGAAGAGGGTTTTTTTTTTTTTTTTTTTTTTTTTGCTCAATGTCTTTAGATGAGTCATGGAAAAAGGTTCTTTGTTATCACGTATATTTGGTAGATTGATATGAAGATCACAGTTAGAATTTTTTTTTTTTTTTTTTGATGATTGCAGCTTCCTGCCCCAGTTTCTGCAGATGTTTTACAACCACCATTCACTTAGTTTTCTGAACCGGATTCATGAAGCAGATATCAACTAAATATGAGCAGAAACCTGCCCATAAACCTTAGCAAAACAAAGCAATTTGCTGCCGTTTCTGGGTCAAGTTGCTGTAGATATCCTCTATTCAGCGAAAAGAAAAGAAAAAACTAGCACACACAAAGAAGGAAAGAAAAATGTTGTACTTTGTTTTAATACTGAGAGAACTTTAGGTCTTTTTTTGAACAAAGCATTTGACTTGACATATCTGGTCATAAAGATTTTTCTACAGTAATAGGGGATGTAGAAGTCTTTAAAAATCTGCATCTCTTTAACGTATTTATTCATAAATAAGAAGGATTGATTAAAGGTATAAATGCACAAGCAGAAATAAGGTAGAATTGCTAAAAGTAGAGTACAAAAATATATTACAATCACTTGCAACTATGTAACAATCTAAAAAAAACTACTGGCTGTATTTTAATCCAATTCCATTCAGTTTATTGATATAGCACCAATTCACAGACCATGTAATCTTAAGGCACTTAACAGAGACAACACGTTTAGATTGGTTAGGAAAACCAGTTGATTGCATCCAGATATTGACTTTAACTTTACTCCTCCTAGATGAGCTTGCGGCAATGACCTTTGCTTGCATTTTGTAGTTTATTCTTCAGCAGCCCCTCACACCAAGCATACATGTAGCAATAATGGAGAGGAAAACTCCCTTTTAGTAGGGAGTAACCGCCAGCAGAAAAAGGTTCAGTGTGAGCGGCATTCTGTGGATGCCGACTGGGGTTCAAGGAGATAGAGGCAGAAAAGCAGAAGCACTAATCTATAAACACTTGCCGTGTCACAGAAGGTAATAATAAACTAGCTCCACAAGAGCCTCTGTCTGGGGTAAGAAACAGTTGAGCAGACAAGCTCTGAGTACGTTTTAATGCCAAAGGGATGAAAGAGAGCGCCAACATTTAGTCACAGTAAAACCTGAGCTCATGGCTATGTCTAATACTGAAAACAGGCCCAAAACTATCACATTTAATCTAAAGTGTTGATGGTGGGAGCCCAGATGATATTTCCCCCCAGGATGATGTCACAGCTAACAGGTACAGACTAGATGAAGATGCAATGATGGGGAAAACAGAGAGAGCACATAGTTAGGGATTGAACTAACAAATACCGCAGAATGGGATGATAGAAATAGAATGAAGTAGAATAATGAAAAGTGGTCCTTCGCCGTCAATGGGTGAGGAAGAGTCATATATATATATATATATATATATATATATATATATATATATATATATATATATATATATATAAGACTCTTCCTCACCCATATATATGTATATATTAAAATAGATATTACAACATTAAACACAGATGCAGCCATCAACTACATAGGTTAGGAGAAAAATACAGATGAGATTCACTAAATGTATGTTTTGTAATAAAATCAAAATGAATTAACATAACACACATTCAATTGTCATTAACTTTGGTGATTCAAGTTATAAAAAATAGTTTATATAGGGGATTTTCTTGGTGTTTACATGTCAAATCTTAGAATTATTTGGTTTTATGCAAAACTGTGTATGGGGAAATATAAGATTTCATAACTCTATAACAAATGGTATGGTATGGTATGGTATTGCTCTATTTTTTCTCAAAATGCTGATTTATTCAAATATTATTTGCCTAAGCGTCCACCAGACAAGCTGAGATGATAACAGTGAGGCATTATTCCATAATCTGACTCAAGTCTCCAAGCTCCTGCCTAACTACTGCATTGAGACAGTATATAGCAGTACAAAGTGAGCCTGTTCATAAAGTCTACTACATTATCGCCTACTGCCTGGAAGAATCTTTTTGAAGTCCAGGGGGAAGCACAGCCAGAAACTTTCAGCTGATGTTTTATTCATGCTCCGTATTAGCTGAGCCTTATTGTGTTCCGGCTCCCCCCACCCCTCTACAAATTGTCTGTTGTTTCTCAGTTTAATAGAAAAATGCATCACAGTGTTTTGCCTTCAAACGTGGACGGCCGTACGAGGAGTGGTGGAGTTGCTCATTAAGGAAAGAAGCTCAACCCAGGTGGGTTGTTAACAGTGAAAGAAGTCTGCAAGCTTAATGAAACCACACACAATAAAAATCTCCTGGATCAGTTGTTTACCCCTAATTCTAGGTTTTCATCCATTAAGAATAAGGATAACCATATATCCATCTCCCAGTACTATCTGTCAGTACCTGATCAATGAAAGCTTGCACTGTGCTGGACCTCTAAAGGTGTTCTTCGATGTCAAGCATAAATATAACAGCAAATAATTCAATTACTACAGGCTACAAATTGGATGCTCTGATGCTCTAACATAGTCACATACCCATTGTCGTTTGGCCTTCTTTAAGCTTATTTCATTCTTTAAATTTGCCCATTTTCTAAAATCTCATTCATCATCTTTGATCGGGAAATTTTCACTTGCCGCTACTGTACAGTATATTCACTCACCAACCGATTTATTACAGAAGGTACAGCTCTTTAATTGCCTAACACGAATAGCTAAATTTACTTTTTAATGGTTCTTCTTTGTTTTTGTTTTTTTTATACATTAGGATCACTTGAATGATAAATTCAGCAATAGTTAGTTACCAGATGATTTTAGTTTTTTAATCAATTATTGTTTTCCTATGGCTATTTTCCACTTTCCGAGTAAGATAGCAACAATTGTAACCCATTTTTGCAGTTTTAATCCTGACCTAGTGTGTCGGGTCAAATCTATGATGCAACCCTGTCCTGTTTAATCAGCCTTAAGCCTAAATCAGCCTGAATTTGGCGTAAGATATAAAAAAGCAACCCAAAATTTTTTTGTCAGAGGTTCATTAAAGTTGCTGATGAGGCTCAGACCGTACCCTGTTTTCTTTACAACATGCTAGTTGAAGTTTTAGGAATTAAGAAGAATCTGGGTTTTCCTTTATCCTCTTTCTTTAGAATTTCTCCACAGGGCAAGAAATGTATTATTTTATTCAGTTTAGAAGCAGCTTAATGCATGGGGTGCGGAGACATTGTCCAACAGTGAGGAGTCCTTCGGTCTTATGCAACCTTAAAGGTTGTTTATAGCTAACCTATACTGCAGACTATCCTGGCAGAGGCTCCTCCCTATGTCCTTGCATACTGAGGATAGTGTGGCAAGTGAGATAATACATTAGCTGTTGGGGTAGATGGTGGTCTGCTCCTGCTCCAGCTTTTCCCACAGAAGTCCCAGTTGAATACTATAGGAGTTTCAAAATTCATTGCAGAGGGTAGAATATGTTATCATCCACGCTGATACCAGGCTGGTATGGAGACCTCACCAGGGGATAAGATAAGCAAGGAACAAAATGTCAAGGGTCTTCTTCACATGCAAGGTCAGTGCTAGAGATCCTTTGGGTGTTTGGTCTTTGGCTTTGGTAGAACAATTAAAGTCCTGCACAGAAGTCGTACTTTTGCCAGTTTCAGGCTCATGTTGAGCATGTACCCCTTGATGTCACACAAATGTGTGGCATCCACTCAGGAGCCTGGTACTAATGCCATTTGAACCTGGAGCCTTTTTCACCATGATCTTTCACAGCTTGCTTTCTCATCTGAATAGTTAAGAATTAAAGGATGCTGGAAAGAGGGAACTCGTCGATGGAGTATTTTCAAGTAAGGTGGGTTGCTTGGGGCTGCTGGGTTTTAAGGCAACAGTGTATCCAATGTAAGGCAACATTAAGACCTGTATTGCTTGAAAGTACATACCTCACAGTTTTTTTGTGAGTGGAGAAGTTAACTTGCTTAAAACTGAGCATACCGTGTGATTAAAGGGGAAAGCCTCCAAACACTTCCTTTCTGGGAGCAGTTTGTTGGATACACCCAAATCCGGCTTCATATGGATGGAGTAAAATAAAGTGCTGGTTCATCCCATATAAGATGGAGCTTTGCTTTTACAGTATGTTATTTTCAGTGTGGCTGTGATAAAACCAAGTTGATGTGCGTGTTACTTTAGCCAATCCACCTTTAATGGTTTAGATCAACTCGGTATGCTTTAGTTGTGATGAGCGCTCATTTGGCAACGATTTTCTTTCTAAGATAACCTGAGAGACAATTTCCAATGAAAACCCCAATAGTTTAGCAGCATCTGAAAATCTGCACACCAGCCTCCATGTTATATTCCAGCTCACCATAAATCATCCATCTTCCCCATTCTGCTATGAATTTAAGGAACTCTTTTATTTATGATCAAATGCCATAAAGCAGTGGTTCTCCATCCAGGTGCACAGGGACCACTGCCCTGTGTGTTTTAGGTTATTCCTTGCTGCTTCTTTCTTGACTTATATGAATAATTAAAAGGCCTCCTCAGAACTTGCTAACAGCTGAGGAGTTCATGTAATCATTTTAATCAGGTGTGGCGTAACAGAAAGACATCTAAAACATGTAGAGCAGTGCTCTCTGAGGACTAGGATTAAGAATTGCTGTCGTAAATCACTGATTCTCTGCAATGCGATTGGCTAAAGTGCTTGTTATGTTACTAAGCAATTAAACTAAGGTGCCTAAAGAAAGTGCCTGGTGAACCTGAAGCCCTACAATGTTAATGGATCCTGCAGAATAAGTCTAACTGAGCTTTTTACTGTCCCAATTGAATCTTGAATTTAAAAAAAAAAAACTGAGGGAAGGATCTTTTCTTAGTGCAATAAACATATATAACTTCTTGGAGGTTTTTTCAGTAAAGGATAAACATCTCTTTGTTTTGGTTGTGTGACCTTCTCAGGATTTGGTCTGTTCCATATTCCGTGTGCACAAAGAAAGGTTGTTTTGATGCCTATGGTTAAACCTATCATCAACAAACACCATGCTGGGGCCAGAAAATGAGCAATCTGAATCAAACAAACTAAACACAACAAAGTTGAAGATTTTCATTTGTTCTGACTGGGATGTTTTGGTGTGAATTGTAAAATGAAAGCAGACTATACACTCATTTCTGTGGTTCGAAGAACATCCCGTGTTTTAAAAATAGGTGTTTTTGTATGGCTAAGTTTTACTTTGCGTTTTCATTTCTTCTAGTCTCAGTTTGCAAGACATAACAGCTGCCCATTGTTGCTCTTTCACAATGAACATATATAGTATTAGGTGTTGCTTAGTACGGTCTAAAATTATCTTTTCCCCATTTTTGTTTAAATGTAAGGTTTCTCCAACAAAACTCTCCTAACATATAATTATTCTTCCCCATTGTGTTCACTGCAATGACCTTCATTGAACATAACAGGCTTTTTCAGTTTTCTTGAGATGATGTAAATCTTTTTTTGTTTTAGACAGAAGCCTTCAGCTTTAAAACTACATGTTCCTTTAATAATAAGTCACTTAGAGAGTAATAGAGATTTCCAAAAAGGTTTTTTAATACATAGATATATATGTGGTCCGCAATGGACTGGTGACTCACCCCACCGCGATCCTGAGGGAATAAGTGGAATAATATGGATGGATGGATGGATGGATGGATGGATGGATGGATGGATGGATGGATGGATGGATGGATGGATGATGGTTGAGGTTTGAGGACCCAAATGCAGAGGCAGGGAGGCAGAGGTGAGTTTTTTTAGATTTTTGTAGGAATCCAAAAATCCAAAAAATCCTACAAGAAAAAGTTAAACCAACCAGAAACCATGGGAACATCAGGGGAAAACAATCATGACGAGGTAAGACACTGTAAGACGGTGTAGGTTGAAGTTTGACGAGGAACCAGCACTGAGGAACTGCACAAGGAATGTATTTATGGGAGACTGAACAAAGAGAGGACTAACGAGCAGATTGGAAACAGGTGTGAACAGAGCAGACAGGAAATTAGCTAGGGAAAAAGGAGAACACAAGAGGGCAGCAGAGGGCAACAAATAAAAACTTGGAAACTGAAATATAACCAGAAAACACAACAGAATAAGAATAAACCAATAAAACTAGTATACATGGAGCAAAGTAAAGCAGAATACTCAAAAGAAAACATAACAGAACCGAATCTGATGGATGGATGGATGGATGGATGGATGGATGGATGGATGGATGGATGGATGGATGGATGGATGGATGGATGGATGGATGGATGGATGGATGGATGAAAACATAAAATCCAAGTTAATCAACTGCCTTTAGTCCAATCAATAAAGTTGTCCTGTGCATCTATGTGAATTAAATTATAGTATACAGCAGTTCAAGAAGACTTCATAATGATGTAGAAAGCTAACATGAAACAATCCCTAATCTCTGCTGAAACATGGTGGTGATTGCATCATTCTTCCGGGATACTTTTTTTTCTCAGCCAGTAGAGGAAAGATCAGAGTTGAGCTTGAAAACTGTATTTTTGGTTTTGGACTTTTTAGGGTGTCTGGCATCCGCTCTTAAGTGGGGGGTAGTGTCATGATTTTGGTTTAAGTTTTCTTTTTTGATTTTTTATTGGTTTCATTTCCATTTTGTGTTGTTTTCTGGTTGGAATTGAGTTGTTATGTATTTCTTTTTTACCATCTGTTGCTCCTTTGTGTCAGTCTCCTTGCCCTAGCTCCATTCTAGATGCTCTCATTCACACCATCTCATTAGTCCTGTCTTTGTTCAGTCACCCATATATACTCCTCGTGTGCAGTTTCTCAGCTCTGGTTCCTCGTCCTTTCCTTGCTCCTTGTGTGTGTTTTTCCTTAGGTCTTCTGGTTTTGATTTTCTGTATTTTGTTATTTTTGCTTCCATTGCCATCGTTTGGTCATTAAATCTGCAAATAACCACCTAAGGTTCCTTCTCTGCATTTAGGTCCTCCACAAATGTCCACACAACCTGACAGAAAACTGATGAAGCTAAATCAGGACAATATTGGACTAAAAGCTTTTGGAATCTTTAAAGTACACTCACCGGCCACTTTATTAGGTACACCTGTCCAACTGCTCGTTAACACTTAATTTCTAAGCAGCCAATCACATGGCGGCAACTCAGTGCATTTAGGCATGTAGACATGGTCAAGACAATCTCCTGCAGTTCAAACCGAGCATCAGTATGGGGAAGAAAGGTGATTTGAGTGACTTTGAACGTGGCATGATTGTTGGTGCCAGAAGGGCTGGTCTGAGTATTTCAGAAACTGCTGATCTACTGGGATTTTCACGCACAACCATCTCTAGGGTTTACAGAGAATGGTCCGAAAAAGAAAAAACATCCAGTGAGCGGCAGTTCTGTGGGCGGAAATGCCTTGTTGATGCCAGAGGTCAGAGGAGAATGGCCAGACTGGTTCAAGCAGATAGAAGGGCAACAGTGACTCAAATAACCACCCGTTACAACCAAGGTGGGCAGAAGAGCATCTCTGAACGCACAGTACGTCGAACTTTGAGGCAGATGGGCTACAGCAGCAGAAGACCACACCGGGTGCCACTCCTTTCAGCTAAGAACAGGAAACTGAGGCTACAATTTGCATAAGCTCATCGAAATTGGACAATGGAAGATTGGAAAAACGTTGCCTGGTCTGATGAGTCTCGATTTCTGCTGCGACATTCGGATGGTAGGGTCAGAATTTGGCGTCTACAACATGAAAGCATGGATCCATCCTGCCTTGTATCAACGGTTCAGGCTGCTGGTGGTGGTGTCATGGTGTGGGAAATATTTTCTTGGCACTCTTTGGGCCCCTTGGTACCAATTGAGCATCGTTGCAACACCACAGCCTACCTGAGTATTGTTGCTGACCATGTCCATCCCTTTATGACCACAATGTACCCAACTTCTGATGGCTACTTTCAGCAGGATAATGCGCCATGTCATAAAGCTGGAATCATCTCAGACTGGTTTCTTGAACATTACAATGAGTTCACTGTACTCAAATGGCCTCCACAGTCACCAGATCTCAATCCAATAGAGCATCTTTGGGATGTGGTGGAACGGGAGATTCGCATCATGGATGTGCAGCCGACAAATCTGCGGCAACTGTGTGATGCTATCATGTCAATATGGACCAAACTCCCTGAGGAATGCTTCCAGCACATTGTTGAATCTATGCCACGAAGAATTGAGGCAGTTCTGAAGGCAAAAGGGGGTCCAAACCGTTACTAGCATGGGGTACCTAATAAAGTGGCCTGTGAGTGTATTTTCTAATGCAGTCCTGGATCACCTTCTAATGCAGTGGGATGGAAAATAATCCAAGGAAGAAGAAGAAGGAGGAAGACAAACACTATACAAACATTACTTTATCTTTTTGTTTGTCATCAAATAACATTTGTATCGTTTTTCTGTACGTGATGCGACCCCTTGCTAACTGTTGAGAGCAGACAGACTACTTTCATAGTTTGTTTGGAACTGAATTATGCATTTTATTCCATAGATATTTCCAGAATTGTAATCGGTTGGTGCATGACAGAAGGATTACCTTGTATCACGGGCTATTCAAGCAAGAGCCACCATTGTTCCTGTAGGGCAGCATAGGTTAAGATACAATCAGATCAACAATGGGACGATCAAAGCACTTTCATTTCTTTCTATTTCCACACAAACACTTTCTGAGGGCAAGTTAAGGAGAGTGCAAATAATTTAAAAGGGAATAAAAGCCCAGCTGGCATTCTTTGCTTATTTCCCTGAAAATTCTAATAAAACTTTTAAACAGAAATTACTCAGAATTAAATTACTCACATTTGACTGGCATCTGCAATGGAAAATAAACACAGCCAAATGGTTTCGAATTTTTGTACTATAACCTACTTTTTGATGGTCACACAATAAAGACAGAAAAATGTGCTGGAGTTCAAAGAAGATGTCAGATTCATATCATCCTCCCAGAGAAGAAAACAAAAGCCAAAATAACATCAAAATAATTTTTTCTAGCAGAAAACCACAGTTGATTAAGATTAGATTAATGTACACAAAAAAAACAGCATGTAAATACTCATTTGCTGACTGCGCTACTTTCTTTTTTCATAAAGGTCATCTAGTTTTACAACAGAGCAGCTTCTGAATGAAGGCAGTGTTCCCTTCACTTCTGATGAAGATTGCTTTTATGAATAATGTTCAGGGTCAAACTGAATTTAATATTCATGACTCCAGGCTTGTTAAATGTTCACAAACTCCTCACTTGAGGTCAAAGGTAATTATAGATATTCCCTAAACACTTAATAATGAGACATTAGCTGTAGGTCACTCAAAAATCTTGAATTTATCCTTTAAATTAAATTTTTTAGACCATCTTATAAAAACAGTTCTCGGTATTTGAGTTTTTTTCATGCCGTTTTCAGCAGCGATAAAGAAGATTCACACAGACAGCAGTTTCACTTCCTGTTTAAATCATCATTTTCTGTAAAGGCTGTTTGCTCAGACTCTTTTTAGCATGAAACATGGATACATGACTTTAATTTATACAGCCGTGTAAAATCATTTTGAGGGGAATTTGTTAAACTAACTTAATTTAGTTAATTTATTTTGGTGATTACAAGAGATAAATGCATGCAAAGAAACAAAAAAAAAAACATCTTATGACGTTTTGTATCTTGTAAATGATCATCTGATTCAGCTGTGTGTTTTTATCACATGCAAACATTAGTTTTGTTTGTGAAGTACAAATTGCTGAAAAAATATAAATGTAAGCATATTCTTCTGAAGCACTTTAAGTTACACTTATGGCCCTATTTGTATTAAATTGTGCAAATGTCCTATTATGCATGCATAAACCTTCCTCAACTCCCCATGGCTTTCAATGTGCCATTTTGCTAAGACTAGTTCAGATGAAAATAGGAGTGAAGAACTACTCTGAAGCTACACTGAAGTAAAACAGTACTTGCTGTCCCTCATTCCTCTTCTGTCCTTCTGGCTTTGTTAATAAAAAATGTCCTCTCCACTTTAAAGGCTGTCATATACCACGACTGACTGATTCTACATTTATGTGCTGCTTTTTATGCATACTTTCTTTTTCATTAGCACTTCAACTGCATCCCACAGCACAATCATCCCTTCTATTACTAATATGTCCTTAGAGAACACCTTTATATGTAACAAATACATCCATGCTGAATGGTCGTTCCTGTGATCAGACTCTCATTCCCCACAGAGGTACAGAGGTTTTCTAAAGAGTCTTGTTTCTTTTGAAAAGGTTTTCATAATGTGGGGTATTTAGTCACATAAGGCATGTAATCCACGGAGGAGGGTGAATACAGTATTTGCTATCAAGGTTGTCTGCCCCAATTATTTTGTCCCGTCTGAGCAGAGCACCTACTTTAATTGATTTGCTTTGATTTCAATTGCAGCAATGTTTCTATGCAATTGCATTGGAATGCATTCAAAATATCCATGTTGTAACAACCACTACACTTGAGTGTTTTAAGTCCTGTCTTAAAACCTTGAACATTACATGAGTTTTTTTTTTCCCCCCAAAATGGAGTGCAGTATGCTGATTAAGATTCTCAGTCATTCAGGTCATAGTCCTGACCATAGTCAAATGTCAGACATTTAAATTGAGAAAGCTTCCTGGAGAGGTGGCGAAACGTCTTCAAATCTTGGAAACCAAGTCCAGTGGATTTTTTTTATAACTTTTACACAATGACTATGACCTGGATGACTGAGAATCTTCATCAGCATTACGTGAGTTATATGGTCCTCTGTGTCTTTCATTGATTTTTTTTCTATTTTTTTTATTAGTCTTTTTCTATTTATTTTATTGTAACACTAATATATATATTTTACTTTGCAAAACTTTGAAAACAGTTCTGTTTATAAACAATGCTATGCAAATAAAGTGTATTGGATTGGATAAAAAAAACATAAAATGATTAAATTTTACCTCTTATATGGACATAGTTAATCATAAAAAATTTGTCATGTAAACATACCATTTGAATAGAGACTAGCTCCTCCAGGCAGAAATATGTCATGTTGACGTGGAGCACATGTGTGCCTCGGGTCAGCTTGCCTTACTCAGAATAATTTGATCATGTCAAGTGTTTACATGCATCCTCTTGTGCATTTTGTATGCATTTATGTTAATAAATGCACATATTAACATAAATGCATACAAATGCATTATAAGTCAATATTTAACTAAATAACTTTCAGACCGTCATGTTGTTCTGTGAACTGGCTGTGTGTTAGGACATCAAAGGGTGATTCAAGCTAAAATAATTGTCAAGCATTTAGCTCTGAACACATAAAAAACTGTCAGCATTGTCCATTCAAAATATTAGAATTCATTATTAATAATAATAATGATAATAATGATAATAATAATAAATACAATTCCATGTTAAACATAATTCATTTCTTGACTAGGCTATGGAAAGTATTTAGTTACATAGCTAGCATGCACAGGCCAAAAAAAAAAGGCAATGACATGTTTAGATGTCACACTTTTGATCCGAGCAGGTGTAAAGCCTTAAATGGCCAAGCTCCATCTTACATCATTGATATGATTGTTCCTTATGTTCCTAACAGAGCACTTCACTCTCAATCTGCAGGTTTACTAGTGTAGAATTTCTAAAGTAGAATGGGAGGCAGATCTTTTAGTTATCCGGCTCATCTCCTGTGGAACCAACCACCAGTTTTAGTCTGTGAGGCAGACACCCTTTCTACTTTTAAGGGTAGGCTTAAAACTTTCCTTTTTGATAAAGCTTACAGTTAGAGTGGCTCAGGTTATCCTGAGCCATCTTTATAGTTATGCTTCTACAGGCTTATACTGCTGGAGGACATAGAGACCCCTTTTTCATCATTCTGCTACATTCTATCTTTATTCTCCCACTCTGCAGGATTTGGTAGTTCAATCTCTAACACTATACTATTTCTGTTCCTGTTTGGCTGTGACACCATCCTGGAGAGAAATATCAGCCGTGCTGCTGCCATCAACAACTTTGTAAACAGATGTTCGAGATCGGCCTGTTTTTCAGTGTAGTCCTGTTTCTCTGACTGTGACTGGGTGGATGTGCTCAATTCGTCCTCTGATGTGTGGGCTGGCTCAGAGCTCGTCTACCTGGCTGTGTGTTTCCTGGATGGGGCCACCTGTGGAGTTGGTTGACAGTTGCCTTTTGTATCTCTGCTTCTGTCTCATTGAACCCCAGTTGGCCTCGGCAGACGGCCGCTCACACTTAGCCTGGATCTGCTGGAGGTTTCTTCCTGTTAAAAGGGAGTTTTCCTCTTCACTGTCTCTACAAGCATGCTTAGTGTGAGGGATTGCCTTCAAGTCAATGAGTCGATGCAATCAACTGGTTTCCCTTAGAGAACTGAATCAACTTGACTGATGATCCGGTTGAAATGTAAAGTGCCTTGAGATGACATGTTTTGTGAATTGGCACTTTATAGATAAATTGAATTAAGTTGAATTGAATTATATCCATGTAAACATATATAATGATAATCCTCTTGCCCATTTTAGATCAGACTGATGGGGTCCAGCAGTAAAACTTCGGTTGAGGTGCATCTCTTGGAAGGTTAGCAGTTGTGCTATTTTCATTTTTACATGATAGAATGAAAAGTGGTCCATGAGATGTTTAAAGCTTGTTGTTTTAGTGACTTCCAAGGCAATCTGGTTGCAATAGATTATTTAGTGGAATATATAAGGGGAAAAATAATATCCATAGCATATTCTTTTGAGTTTGTTTGGGGGGAAAAAGAGAAAA
The DNA here is from genome assembly GCA_030533445.1 of Cyprinodon diabolis. Lineage (NCBI taxonomy): Eukaryota > Metazoa > Chordata > Actinopteri > Cyprinodontiformes > Cyprinodontidae > Cyprinodon > Cyprinodon diabolis. The sequence continues at coordinate 17,481,389 of CM060071.1, forward strand.
ATACCGTTAACATGTTTCCTACAGCAATGCTTCTCCTTCAAATGTCTAACAAAAAGGTTAGGGGTTTTTAATTACTTTAACAAAACTGTTTTGTTTTTGTTTTGAAGTTAATATAAAATTCTAAACACAATTTAACGAAAAAGTTCAGTGTTTCATTATAATACAGAAAAGTTGTGTCAAGCAAACATTTAAGACTTTGAGTTAATAAGTATCTTCTTTAGGATATTAGGTTCTGGCAATCTGCATTTACCTACCGAAAAGGAGTAGAGTGGAACCACCTTTGTAGTATGTAAGACCTTGAAAAAATGGAAGCAGGCTGCGTTTTTAGCCAGAGAACCCAACAAAAGAACGACATAATTGTGACAAGCTCTGGCAGTCTCACAGATTCAGTCTCAGCATGGCTCCTGCGCTCAGTGCACAGTAGCTGCATTGTCCATCTTTCAAGTCCTGACAAATAAGTTGGGGTCTTTTAGTGTCAACCCCCCCTACTCAATTGGTCCACTGGGGAAAGGATTCTGGATTAATGCTGCCTACGCATATAGGGATTTATTTTTTCTCTCCCCTCCAAGGATATTGACAAGGTTTTAGCATTTCCACTTCTTCCATTCTTGATGGCATTTCTAGAAGAAAAAAAGGGGGGATAAACATCAATGCAAAAAGATACAGCTTCCACAATAAACTCACTGACTTTGAAGCTAGCTGCTAAATTATACCAATCCATCTCCACCAAATAGAACCAAATTGATGATATTACAGGGAGGAAAACAGTTGAATATTCTCATTAAACACAGCTCTATATGTTGTTTCTAACATATCTTGCATAGTTTTTCTCACAAATAGGCCTAGCCCTTTGTCCCTATCCTGACCTTTAACAGTCATTTACTAAAGTCTGGACAAAAAAGAGCCAGAAAAAACAAAAAGAGATCAGCTTTTACTGGGAAAATGTCAAGATGGATAAGATTACCTCCTATCTATCGAAGGTCTAGAATCAACCCCGGCAACCAATGAATTCACTTGTTAACGTTGGAAGAGGGCAGACAGAAAACCGCTTTGGAGCTTTGGTGTTATCCCCAGCACACTTGGAATGTGTTCTGATTCAGCGTAACAACATGAAAGTGAGCTGCACTGGAGGCACAAAAGAGAGTCTGTTCCTAATTCTATTAACAATTATGGGTAAAGGGGTAATGTCAATTAAAAAGAAAGTTTTTTTTTTTTTTTAAAGGATATTGTACACTTTACCCAAATCCTTAGAAGCATTGTTTTAAATTAAATCAAAATAGAATGCTTATGGCAGATATGAACCCTACAAACTTTTTATGTTTTGCTATATAATGGTCAAAATTAGATTTATAGACCAACACAAAGTAGCACCACATTGAACGATAGTGATAGACAGGATTACTTTCCTGTATGATGCATTCTGTCTTAATAAACAATCACTTTGTAAAACAATATTTTACTGCACTCACAGCTGATAGGGAACTATTTCACCTAGATTTTCACATCTTTGGACTGAATTGTTTACCCTTTCTTGTGTGAAAAATAGGTCTGGCCCAGTCAGATCAAACAAAAAGCGTTTATGAACATACAGTGTTCGAATTTGCCACAGATTCTCATTTATATAACGGTCCAATCTCAATTATTCTAACCCATGAAATGCTTAACTCTATGTTCTGTAGCTCTGGCTTTATATTTTGAATTCCAGTCCTGCTGAAAGATTCACCTCATCTAAATTGCCCATGCCATGTCTCTTTTTAAGCCTCCAACTGCTTAGTAGCAGAAAACATAGGCTACACATCCAGCTGAGAATTATGTTTTTTTGCCACGCAGACCTTGTTGAAGCGTAAACTTAAAAGTTGCCGACAACTTTTTAATCGGTGTCAGGGTTTGGTTGTGGTTTGGAGGACCCAAATGCAGAGGCAGAGAGGCTGAGGAGATTTCTTGTGGATTTAATTAAAGGAAACTGTTTAACAAAGGCAGGAAACCAAAAATCCAACTAATAATGAAACACAGACCAGAACCATGGAGACATCAAGGGAAAACCAAACACGAGGAGCCAGGGAGAGACAAGGAACATAGACCACAGCATGGGAAGACAGCAAAGACAAGGAACCAACAAAGAGTGAGAGCAGAGGGAGAGCATATATACTGTAGCTGACACAGACAAAGGAAGGGCTAACAAGCTGACAAGGAGCAGGTGTGAGAGGAGACAACGAGGGAGCCAAGGGGAAAGGAACACACACACACACACAAGAGGGCAACAGAGAACAACAGAAAAACATGAGAACTAACATAAATCTAGAAATTACAACAAAACGAATTAAACCAATAAAACTAGAAAACAAGGAGCAAAGTAAAGAACAACAGAACCAAGACCATGACAATCGGCAATCCCTTTTTTTTCCATGTCACACTGATTGCGTATAGAGAGGCTCAGACCAGGCAGTTCGAGCAGATCTGCTGAGATTTTTCTCACTTCTGTCTCTGAGCTATACACAAATTAAAATAATTTCCCACATTTGACTAGGACAGATTAAGAAAAGTTAGTTTTTAAAACACCAGCGCAGCTATAAAGCAAAGGGATTGGATCAGATAGAGAATGTTCATATGCCTATATTAAAAATATTATGAAATCTAAAGAAAATAAAAACATTGCAATGAACGCCGTGGGATGGTTTATATGCTGACTGACACAGTGAGAAGTGATTCTCAGAGAGAGATCTGGGAATTTTATCGGAGTCTTTCTTTATTTTTTCATAAAGAGGTGAGAGAGATAAGCTGTGTCTCGTTATTTTTTTTTTTTTTTGTGAGGCTCAAAGAGGATCACTATTTTACTATGTGTTTTTAATCCTCCTGAAGTAATTTTTTTTTCTGAGGAGATTGATAAACTCCACTTTCTGTCCCTCTTTGTTTTTGCGAAGCTCAAAAAGGATAACTATCTGTTTTCTGTCCTCCTGAACTCCTATCATGGGTAAATAATTATTTTTGTTAATAATTTGTTCTTTTTTCTTTTTTTTGCATTAGTCTGTCCCGCTTACGCGATGTGTTACTCCAAATCTGACTGTTGTCCCTTGCGAATAACAGATTTCATAGTGTATTTTCCCACAAAGTGGATGTGTTTCACTTTGTAACTGTGTCTTTCTTCCTGTCAGACTCATGAAATTGCAGCTGAATTGCTGCATTCCACTGGTGACCTGGGAACTTTAAACCACTCCCCATCTTGTAGTCTTACTACACTGTTATCTGATTTCCTAAAAATGAATTTAACTAGTAAATGTCTAATATGATCAGTTTTTATCCAGAGCCTCCCTGGAATCAGTGTTGAGTTCACATTCTGGTTCACATGTTTTCTAATAATTTGCCACTAAAGACTAAGCCTTCCTTATGGATGCTGAGTTGCTTTATTTGTTTAGTAAGAATGTCAGATTAAGGCTGGATAGTAGCATTTCAATTGCACATGTGACAGTATGGGATGCTGTCACTATGCAAGTGATAGTTCATCCTCGCTCTTTGACTGTAAGATTGTCCATTTGGCTTACTGATCGGCATGCTTGACCTTCACCTGGGACTCTGTGGGATCAAATCCTGCCTGGGCCTTCCGTTGTTTACATTTCCCTAAACATGTAAGATTAAAGACATTGTTAGACTAACAAAAGCACAGTTAAAAAAAATGTTTAGAAATCTATCAGTCATCTTTATTATCAATTACAGCCTTATAGAGAACATTAAGGAGAAACAGCTGTCACAGAAATATTTACAAAAGTTTTCTTTTATACTTTCAACTCATTGACTTAAATTATCTCAACCCTTTTCACAGTCCTAAATGTATAAAATTTGAGCTTAAGTGCTTCAGCAAACATGTGAAAGAATGGATCTCTCTCAAGAGCTTGTTTTACAATCAAATGGCTGCAGGAGGAAGCTGGAGTACCCAGAGAGAACCCACACATGCACAGGGAGTACAAACAATCTCCATGCAGAAAGACCACAGGCTGGGAATCAAACCCAGAACCTTCTTGGTGCAAGGCAGCAGTTCTACCCACTGCTCCATTGAGCAGCGCCAAATCATCAACCATCTAAAAAAGGGAGGGGAACGACAACTATCAACAGAGCTCCAAGCTTTATTTAACATTCTGATTATCTTAAGAAAGCTGTGTAGAAAGCTTCTTGGCATTAGCAGCTTTATCAAACTATTTATACCCAAAACTAATGCAAAACTGAGACAAATGTGCAAAACATGAAATCTAGAGCAATGGAAACATGCTCTCTGAAGTTACAAATCATTCCTCTCTGTCTTGCAATCCATTAATCAAGTCTGGGTTGTGCTGTCGGCAGGAGAAAGAGACTTTCCTCTATATACGTATTATCATTAGTGTAAAGTTTTAGTCTTGACCCCTTAATTCCTATGAAATAAACTTAAATGCTTCTGTTTGTCCAGATATTTTGGACAGTTTGACCCTATACCCCAAGGGTCCATCCTGGATCCCCTCCTATTCAATATCTACATGCTCCCTCTTGCTCAGTTAATAAAAAACAACATCAGCTACCATAACTATGCAGACGACACACAGCTTTACATCACCATGTCACCAGGTGATTATATACCAATTCAAGCACTGAGGAAATGCTTTGAAGAAATCAATGCCTGGATTTGCCAAAATTTTCTTCAACTGAATAAAAACAAAACTGTAAGTAATAATCTTTGGACCGATAGAGGAGAGATCTAAAGTTAGCACACAGCTTCAGTAACTTCAGCTAGTAACCACTGATCAGGCCCGAAATCTAGGTGTAGTGCTGGATTCAGGCTTGAACCTCCCAAAGGATTTGAAGACAATTACAAGGTTGGCTTTCTATCACCTGAAGAACATTTCCAGGATTAAAGGACTAATGTCTCTGCATGATCTGGAAAAACTAATCCATGCGTTTATTTTTAGTCGAATTGATTACTGCAACAGTGTTTTCACAGGTCTGCCTAAAAAGTGGATCAGACAGCTGCAGCTGATCCAGAACGCTGCTGCCCGTGTCCTCACTAAGACTAAGAAAGTAGAGCACATCACCCCAGTTCTAAAGTCCTTACACTGGCTCCCTGTATCTCAGAGAAAATACTTTAAAATACTTCTGTTAGTCTATAAATCCATGAATGGCTTAGCAGCTAAATACATCATAGACTTGCTATCAGTGTATCAACCCTCCAGACCACTCAGGTCTTCTGGCTCCAGCCTGCTCTGCATACCTAGAACCAGAACTAAACATGGAGAAGCAGCATTTAGTTCCTATGCTCCACTTATCTGGAACAAACTTCCAGAAAACTATAAAAGTGCGGAAAGCCTGAGTTCCTTTAAATGAAGACTAAAAACACATTTGTTTAGGATTACCTTCGACTGTTCTAGTTAAACAGTTCAACGGAAACATCATTAGTTCAACTTTTTTTTTTTTTTTTTTAGCCCAACTGTTTGTAATGTTCTTTTTTGTTTCTGCATTTTTATCTTATTTTATTTATTTATTTATTTTCCTACTTGCTTTGATTCTGTTTTATTTTCCTATATTTTAATTATGTAAAGCACTTTGCATTGTCTTTGTACTGAATTGTGCTATACAAATAAATTTGCCTTTGCCTGCCTATACTGCTACGAGATGATTGCCCACCAGTGCACAAGGTCAAGGTCAATTAAGACATGGATGTCGACTTTTTGTAAGAAAGATTTTGACTGGGCTGCACAGCACCCTGACATTAGACCAACTTAAAGGAATAAAGCAGAGACTGAAAACCAGAACTTCTCATACAGCATCATGGTCTTACCTCATAAATATGGTTTTGGGAAAATGGTCAAAAATTAATATATACACCTCTATGAACCTTATTGAAATATATCAGCAAAGCACCATAGTCAAAAAGAAGTTATTTTTAAATGTATAATTTAGGAACTTAAAGTTGTAATATACAATTTTTTTTAAATCAGCAATATGACTGCCTTGAGGAAAATAAATAAGCGTTTGCATCTTCAAAGAAAATCCCTTGGTCTTTGACTGTTTCTCATCTCAGAGGAGTAAAAGCCGAAGAGCCAGTACACTTTTGCTTTTGAACTTTCATTTGACCCTCTGGAACGTAAAATTGTCCATCTGACACTAGGTGTACAGACGGTGAGAGAGGAAAGAAGGCTGAGCTTCAACTTCTGTCACCAAGTCACACCGAGGGCATACTAATCTCAGTTCAGTCCAGCATTTCTGCACGGTTGGATGGGAGAGCTTCAATCTGAAGCGTTAAAAAGCCCCCCGACCCCACTGCTGCAGACCAACCATTGTCCTTTATGTCAAAAAGTCCACAGTGCAAGGAGATGAATTTTGTCTTTATTGTCTCCGCATTTCCAGCTGATCTAAAAAATAATTACAAATTAATTTTTGAACTATATCTTTTTCAGACACTATTTGAGAAAACAATGTTACTAAATGGACACAAAATAACAATTACTTGGATTTGCATATATGAATTTCTAAGTAAAATTTGTCATTTTTCATTTATGTATAAACTCTTTAGAACTAATATTTAACTATTTAAATCATGACATGGATAAAATCCATTAAGTTAGTTTAATAGACAAATACTGAGCAGAAAAAATATTCAGTCTGATAGCACTATTGTTTTTACAATATACTGTGACTGCTACGATGGTTCTCATTTATTTTTTTATATTTCCAAGGTAAAAATAGAGTAAATACTTTACAAATCACAGCTGATTATCAATTAGTCTGTAATAATAGTGAATAACAACAGTCCCAGATTGACAAACTTCTATAGAAGTCAAAATCTATTTCATTGCAAGCACAACATTTAAAAAAGGCTTGTCTTTCTTTTAAATTTACAAAAAAATGAGAAATAGCTCTCAAACTTAGCTGTATGAATCTTTAATCTGTAAAATGTACTGTGGCTAATGTTCAAGTATTTATCTTATTAAGGTTGGATCCAAAATATATATATTTTTAGCATTTTTGCTGTTCCACAGCTAAAGAGTGCCCTCAGGGGTAGAGGAACATTGCCAGTACTGAAACCTCAAAAGCTGGAGTTCATGCCAAGAGTCATACTGCAATTTCTTATTAGTAAAGTTATTTAATAAATATGCATTACACAGATAGCAGAGGAAATGGGTGATGAGAAGAAGAAGAAGAAGAAGTTAAAATAACACAGAAATTAAACTAATTATTTTGTACTCTGTGGTAAGAGAAGTGTATTATTTTATGTACTTATTTATTCATGTTATCCAATGTGGAATACCACAAATAATGGCTCAGCTCTCATTTTAACAGGTAGTCTATGTCTCTACCATCACCTATGGCCATAAAATCTGGGTCATGACAGAGATCCTAGAAACAAGCATCTGAAATGAGTTTCCTCTACAGATCGGAACTCAGCTTTCAAGTCTTGTGATAAAGAGGCACTGAAATCAGCGCTTGTCAACTTAAACCGTGCCATCAGATCAGCGAAGCAGAACCACAGCCAGAAAGTCCAGGATCTTTTCCGCAAAGCCAGCAACACCAGGAGGATGTGGCAAGGCATGCGGGTGATCACAGACTACAACACACCCTCCCCCCTCGGTGGGTGCAGCTGATGCTGACTTCCTAAATGGGCTATACAACTTCATTGGAAGGTTTGAGGCACTAAACAGCACTCCAGCAGTGAAAGCTGTTCCACACCAGGGGGAAGAGGCACTTAACTTTGACATAGCTGAAGTGAGGGAAACTTTTAGGAAAGTCAACCCAAGAAAGGCCCCAGGCCCCGATAACATACCTGGGCAGGTGTACAAGGAGTGAGCAGATCAGCTGGCTGGTGTCATCACAGACATTGTAACACCTCGCAGGACCAATGCATAGTGCCAGCATGCTTCAAGTCTGCCACCATCATTCTGGTCCCAAAGAAGCCTCAGGTCACCTCACTTAATGTCTACCGGGGTTAAAGGCTGGTTAATGAACACATCGTATCTAGTCTTCCCCCACAAAACTTCGACCCGTTCCACTTTGCCTCCCGACGGAACCGCTCCACTGAGAACACCATCTCTCTTCACCTGAGCCTAGTACGACTAGAGGAGAAGAACACCCACGTGTGGATGCTGTTCCTGGACTTCAGTTCAGCTTTCAACACCATCATCCCACAGCATCTGATAGAAAACCTGTAACAGCTGGGCTTCAATACAATTGGCTGTTAGACGTCCTCACCAACAGACCTCAATCAGTCCGGGTCAAACAGAATACCTCTGATCTAACACCATTTCATCCCAGCGCTGTGTGTCCAGACTAGGGCTGCAACTAACGATTATTTTAAAAATCGATGAATCGGCCGATTATTTTTTCGATTAATCGATGAATCGGACAAAAAATATTTTTTATATTAACCTCTTTATTCCAAAATAAACATTTTAGACAGAACAAACAAGCACACAAGTACAGGTTGCTCATTAACTGTCCTGGTGCAATATGAATAATAAATGTTTGTGTTAAAATTACGCAAACTTACATGAGAAATGTAGCTGTTCATCCACAAAATATAGGGTACTTTGTTTCATAAAGCGCAAAAAAAGACATTTTTGTTTTTAAAAGCTCCTAAGGGGTTCAAACAATAGGCCCCCCCATTTCAACAAATTAGTTTTTTTTAGACTTGAAGAGTTCTGCCTTTTAAGGCAGGAAAGTATAGCAGTTAAAGTTGCTACTTGAGAAAATACTCAACCATAGAGATAAAAATAGCCGTGTGTTTCAAATTATAAATTGTATTTGGAATAAAAATGAAAGAACTAGGGGTGCTAAAAAACACATCCTCCAAAGACAGATATTTACATGGGAATGTGGCATATAATTAATTGACATATTACTGATCTTGCTGGATTTTATTCTGCTTCACTTCCATAAATTGCAGGATCTTGTTTACTTTATCTTTTCCAGAAGATTTAAACTTTAAAAGCCTTGCCCTCATAATTTGCAAGTTAATTTATTTATAAAGTAAATATAAACGCTGCTTAAGCTAATTCAAATGAAATTAAAAGTAAAATAAGTAGCCAACCTTATCACTGTCTGTAACCTACTAACACGGTAAGGAAAGCATCAGATGAGCTACCTGAGAAACTAACGTTATGTTTCCCCACTTTAAAACCAAACAAACATGGTGGTTCCTTGCCATGTTAATTTGTTTTGACAAAAGTTGCATGTTACGACTTTTTTCACTTTACAAAGCGCAGGCTATTTTAATTATTGTGATCAATTTGCGCCTTCAATCCCGGCGCATGCGAGCTTCATTTGCAGTCTGGACGCTGAGGGTAAACTTACTGCGGCTCTGACTGCAGCGCTAAGAGGGACTAATGCGGGAGCGGGAGAACAGGGTTGGGATGGGGGAGGCGCCCCACGGCAGAGTAGGAACGATACATGCTTTCATGTAAGAGTCTCCAAAAGCCGCCAGTGACACCGTAAAAAGTCGCCAGATTTGTCTCTAGTCGCTTTTTTGAAAAATAGTCGCTGGAGGGGTCTGAAAAGTCGCTGAGTTGGCAACACTGCACCTGCGGCGCTGGCTCGCTCTGCCGTATTTTTTTTTCTTCCCCCGTTTCAGTCAAGTGGATGTGATGACGGCGGCCGCGGATGACGCATTAATCGCGCGACACAACTAATCGATGATAAAATTCGTTGCCAACGCTTTTAAAAATCGATTTTTATCGATTTTATCGATTCGTTGTTGCAGCCCTAGTCCAGACCCCGTAACATTATCAAAATTTAGTTTTGCATAAACACTGTGAGTACAAAATGACAATAAATTTTGTCTAAGTATAAGTCTAAGTTCAGCTTGTAGTAAAGCCATTGCTTATTCACACTGAAAGCAGTCTGCTAAGGTGGTTCAGCCGTTTTCAGAAGTTTCCTTTACTCCACCTTCAGAAACAGAGATGGGTAGAGTACCCAAAAATTTTACTCAAGTAAGAGAACCACTATTTCTTTAATATTTTTTCCTCAGAAGAAAGTAGTCATGCAAAGAATTTCTCACAAAAGAACGAGAAAGTACTTTAAAATTGTAGGCTCATGACATCAGATATAGGGTCTTCAAAGATTCCAAATGAGCAGGCAGGTGTCCTAAACCTTTTTGTTAAGTTACACACCTGAATCAAATGTGTAGGTCTTTTGCAGGACTCTGGGGAACTTGACTTTAACTGAGGAGGTAATTAAGCCATTTGATTCAGGTGTGTTGGACCAGGTAGGAAAGTTGCAGGACACCAGCTCTCAAGGACTTCAGTTTGACATCCCTGGTTTAAGCCATGAAGTTGGGGGTAAAATGATAATAACTATAAAAAAAATTTCTTAAAAAGTGACAATTTAAAATATTATTTATTGCTCACTTCACATAGGCCATAGACCAACGAGCTGCTAAAGGACACCAATAAGATAATTATACACCTGCATCAGACTAGGAAAAGTGTATCTACAATAGGCAAACAGGTTGGTGTTAATTAAACAATTGGAAAAATTGCAAACCATACTAGACCAGAGGGTACGGATTAGCGGACCACGGCCCAGATCCGATTCCACCTGCTGGCTAATCCAGATTTAAATCATTTATAAATTGCTGCGTGTTGTCTGAAGGCAGTGTCTAATTTCACTTGTGCCGCTTCTCCTGTTAATATGGTAAAGCCTTCTGGCGTGCTGGGACCAGGCTATGAGATGTGTCAGTCTGTGTCACTGCGGCGAGCTACTTTTAGACACAGCAGGCAAACCTTTTGAAAGCCGGGTGATGGGAAAGAAGGAGAAGACGATGAGAAAAAGAAAGCAGAGAAAGTGTGGACTGCTGGAAGAACTGCGGTGAACTAGTGAAAAAGAAGTGAAATCTCGTGCTCAAAGATGACCCTGCACATTTTGAGTGTGTTTGGCTCAACCTGCTGCTGTGAAGCAGGATTCTCCACCATGAACATAATAAAAAATAAATATCGATCCAGGCCCATGAATGAGCACCTTCATATGTGCTTGAGAATGACTTTGTTGCCATTCAATGTCTAAAGACTTACAGGTCAGTCTAAAGCACACTGCTCTCATTAAGCCATAAAAAAGAAAAAAAAACCTGTCAATTCAGGTGTTTTATAAAAATATGTGAATCAGGAAATTTTCTACATAACAATCTGAGCAGTTGTTCTCTACTTAAAAAAAAAACTAGAGATTTGAAAATGAAAAAAATGTTCTATTTTTTTATATTCTTTTATTTGAAAATTCAATGTATAACATGGATGCATTAAAACCTCATTTTTTTTCAGTGTTAAATTCTGTTTAAAGTAACAGATGTTAATTAAAAATATCTCTGAACCGTTTCTGGTTGATGATTTTCTCTATTCGGACCCCGCTGATTTTTAATTGGTTACCCCTGTACTAGACCATCGACTTTTCTTAATCTGGGGTTTGTGTGACCTGAAGGCAGAACTGGAAGCACAAGGCTTGAAATTTGGTCAATTAAGATTTAAAAACGCCCACTGGAGAGACGGCCAGAAAGATCAGACAAGGCCCAATGACTGCGGACATAAAGCCAGGCTCGAGGCAAAAAAAAATCTTTATTTTGATAACACAATGTGAAGGAAACACTGCAGGACTGTAGAGATGATAAAATTTAGAAAAATAGCTTTGATCAACAATTTAAAGGGAAGGGAGGAAAAAAAGGAAGAGTTAAATAGGGCTAAATAAAATAAACAAAAATATCATTACCAGTCCCTGCTATTTAGCTGAGCAAATGGAAATTAAGTCCCAAGTAACTGAACTCACCCCCCAGCAAACAGGTCGCAATGCTGTAATCTGTGAATCACCGCTGAGCCAAGGGGGTTGTTGACCTCGGGCTGTATATAGAGCAATTAAACAATCTAGAGGAAAAAAAAAAACATATTTTCCGAGGAGAGCCCAAACCACACAAGCCAAACTGACCGGCCAGACAAGATAGCGTATTCTAAAAAATGATTGCAAAACACAGCATCCACCTATTTCAAGCAAAATGTATATGCATGTGCAGGACGTAGATAATTTTATAAGCTGCCAATCAATCACACCAGTAGATGCAGAGCAGCATACCACACATGCAAGATCTCATCCCATTGGGTCAAAATGATGATGAGAACTGTGCAGTGTTGTTTTCGTCAGAGATGACCTTATTTTCTCCTCTATTTCATGACAAGCTTCGATGTCTAAATCATGACTAGTCATAGGTTTGAGTTTCCATCAACAAGACGAGACAAGACTAAATATAAAAAATTAGCGGATGGTCGGTCAGATGTTTAAAACACTTCATTGTGCTATAATCTTTTAGTCAAGTTAAACAGTATCGGCCGTGCATATGGGTCTTGTTTGGTCACGCCCTCCACCTGCCGTGCAGCGGTACAGATTCTGCATGACCACAGATGGATCGTGGTAGCAGCGGCGAAAATAGGAGAAAATAAGCCGGAATCGTGCGGTACTGCGAGCTGAACTCTGACAAACTGCTCGGATCTTCAATCTGTCCTTGTGCAGAAAGTCTGAGCTTTATGCTCCACACTGATGGTTCGCTCTCAATAGTGTGTATCTTCCTGCTCTCCCTACTTAATAAACTATGTCGCTGATCATCCTCTGCCGAGCGTAAAAAATTCCTTTGTCTAACTATCAATATTTTATTTCTTCCAGCTCACTAGAGGTATTACCTAACCTTCCTTAATTCTACCAAAAGGAATCCCTAAATTATATCCTAACCAAATATTTCTATGCATATTGTTTATTTTTGGATAAAGAGCCAGGTGAAAAGGTACATAGATCTTTGAATATTTCTCTCAAATTGTTGTTGTTACTATCTATTCAAATATGATGTAAATGTTTCCTTGTATTGTCATAAAAAAAATTTCTTTGTTTCCTTTAAATATTTCAACATTTTAGTTAGCATATTCATTAAATTTAGGTCTGGACTGCCATGGCATTACAAGGCAAGGTAATGTAGGTTCTCTCGGTGTTTTTTATATCAAACCCTGTGAATTAAATCTACTTTGACCCCTGAGCAGCAATAACCAAGGGGGAAAGTCTCAGAAATAAAGCAAAAAATGCCAAAGTAGAAAAAAGAACCTTTTTGTTCTTTGCTTTTTCGGAGCAAAAAACAAAGAAGATTTGATTGATCTATGTGTAATGCATAATTCCTAGTAGATCATGAAGTGTTTGCTTTTGAATGGAAACCTTATATGTATAAAACCATTCCTTTATTGTACATTTTGTTAGCTTGTCTGTCTGCGATATTAACCAATATAATGTGTTGAACTAGATCTGCTATTTTCACAGCTTTTGTGAGACACTTCTTTATAAAGTAGAGCATTAATTCATAAAAAATTTATTTGATCAAAGTTTTCTGCCCGACAGCAATGATGAACTGCACGCCAGCATTCTATTCTACTTCCCAGTAATTGTAGTACCTAGGCAAGAGCTGTCAGTTTTGGTCAAAGAAATTGTAAAGGTTAACTTTTTTCTTTCAACATGAAACTGACTAAAACTAGACTAAAACCTTTTTAAGCTTTAGTCGACTAAAACCTACTAAAACTAATACATATCATAATGACGTAAAAGACTAATAACAGTTTTCATCCTGAAGACTAAGACTAACACTAAATCTGAGATGGCTTTCAAAAAACAAAACAAAAACCCAGAACTGCACAAAGGGACCTGATGAATGACCAAATCCTGCAGTGCCAGAAATGTCCCCCTGCTTAAGTCAGAACATTTCCAGGCCCGTCTGAAGTTGACCAGAGAATATATTGATGATCCAGATGAGGACTGGGGGAATATCATGTGGTCATTGGAAACCAAAATAGAACTATTTGACACAAACTCAACTGACCGTGTTTGGAGGAAGAAGAATGGTGAGGTGGATCCTAAGAACACCATACCTACTCTACTTTGCAGCTTAGTGGAGTGGTGGCTGGTTCAAGCATTGGGGCTGTTTCTCTGCAAATGGGAAAGAACAACTGATTCATATTGTGGGTAGAATGAACAGGGCCATGGAATTTTGAGCTAAAATCTCTTTCCATTAGAGCTTTGTGGATGTTACATCTCAGGGTCTTCGATCAGGACAATAATCCCAACCACATAATGAAGTGGTGAGTCAGCAAAAAGCATTTCGAAGTCCTGGAGTGGCCTACCTAGCAAGTCTACAGACGTTAAAACCATACAAAATTTTTAGAGGGAGTACAAAGTCTGTGATGTTTAGCAACAGCCCCAAAACTAGCAGATCTGCTTGAAAGAATAGACCAAAATACCAGCTGTAGTTTTCACAATTGTGGTGACAAGACTGAAAGAGAAACAGGACCCGTTTTAATGTTCACAAAGTTATATATATAGTTAAAATGCTTATTTTTCACCACAATTTACAAATAGATTATTTAAAAAAGAATCATAAAATGTAATATACATATTTTTTCTCACTTTGTCTCTTGTAGTTGAAGTGTACCTGTGATTAAAGACTCCCTCTTTCTCTAACTACGAAAATTTCCCAATCGGTGGCTGACTAAATTCTTTTCTACACAACTGTTTTGTTAATTGGAGCATTTTATGCTCTAAACAGCTGGATTTACCTCCGCCACCTGCTTTTAACAGGCATTTGACCCAATATACTGTTACAAAACAAGTCAAGCCCATATCAACTGTGTGGAGCCCATTAAAGAACATTAAGAAAAAAAACTTGAGTAAGAGATGGCACAGTGCAGACATTTTTTACTTCATTTAAGTTGCTCCACTATTGCTTTTCTGATTATCCAAACATGTTTAAATGAAAGAATCTGGACAGAATCTCTTTCCACCATCTAGCATTTTACTGATGCCCCCTTCTGAGGCCACAATGACCACAGAAACTTGAGTTTACACCTATCTGAAGTGCAAAACAAATTAGCCAAAAATTGGGGCCCAAGTTGATTTTCAGAATTCTTTTGACCATGATAAATATTTACATTTCCATATCCTTTCACCCATACGTTTGCGCACATGCATAAGAAAAAGGTTTGAACAGGCTGTCTGCTGAATTGCAAATCCTCCTTCTTTGAAGATCTGCTTTGTTTGTACAAATGTGTTACTATGTGATTTAAGATTTGAAGAGCTGGTCCATTTAGTTTAAAATGATATAATCAAACAGAAAGTCAAAGTGCAAATTCAAGTATTAATGAATAATAAATAAATATACAGTTAGATAGCATAATTACAAAAATAAATTCAGGCAAAAGAAATACTTTCCTATTTTTTGTTCATCATAAAATTATGAAAAACAATCTTAACAGTACATAATGCTATTGTGACACAGAACAGGGGACCCAGTATTCCAGGCAGACTGACAGACATTCTAAAAAAAGGCATTTATTTAAAAAAAACTTATCTGCAGTAAAAGCCGCTAGGGCATCTATTGCAGGAACCTCTGCAGAGAGGAAACAGGTTAGTGACTACATAAATCTGGCAGAGGAAGATTATGAACGTTAGTCCCTAACCTGGTTTAACAATTCAGCCCAATACCAAGGACCAAGGTAGGATCCAGCCTGTGAGCCACCAACAAGATGCGGGCCAGACACTGGAATGCCATAAAAGAAGCAGGAGACCAGATCTGGGCAAACAAAGGAGGGCAGCATAATCCAGAGGACGAAGCCAAAGCCATGGTCGGAGACCTGCTCAGGATACAGAATCAGGAGATCAGAAGTCTGAATAGATTCTAAAGGGAAATCCAGGTCGGTGTCAGGAAGCAGTTCCAGGTTCATTAAAAGGCAAAATCCAACAGAAGTCCAAAAACAGGTCAGGCAACTAGAGGGGAACTGGCAGGCTCAGTCATTGAGAGGCAGAAATGGTCAGGAAATCAAAAACACTAAAGGCTGATTTATACTTCAAAACCAGGTCCTCTGCGTAAGTGTCGCAGTGAACAAAAAGCCATCCACACCCCCTCCGCAGACACTCCGCTGCACCTCTCCCAAATTGTAACTGACCGCAGACAGTGCCGCAGACAGGAGGCCGGCTTGTTTTGTTTTTATCACTGAAATTGCGGAAAACAACTTGTGAAGTTTGACCAGCTAGAAGATCGAGGTGCGCGAGAACGTTGGGACTGTTTTTCCACTTGGATCCCTGCTCTTTTTCTCCTTTATGTCCCTCCGCTGTCGGACTAAACTCGCCCCCACTATCTCATCGCTTCGGCCGTATCTAGACCCACAGCATATAGCACAGACCAAGCTTCAATATTGAGCATAAATCAAAAATGTCTGCATCAAGCTCACTGCCACACACTGCTGCAGTAGTATAAACAGCCCTTAAGATAATGCTGAAACTCTCTCTCCATTGGCTCAAGAATAATCTTGTCTGATGACTTAAAGCAGGCAGGTTAAAACAGATCAGATGGGAACAGGTGGGCTCAGTAGTTCAGAGGCAGAGCAGGATATCAGAAACACTAATGTAACACTGAAAAACCCCCACCATGGGCTCGAGAGAAATAATCTGGTTTGATGACTGGAATCAGGCAGGAAAAAACAGATCGGAGGGTAACAGGAGGGCTCAGTGGTTGAGAGGCAGAACAGGAAATCAGAAAACACTCATGTAATGCTGGACACACTCTCCCCACTGCCTCGAGAGAAATAATCTGGCCTGATGACGGGAAGCAGGCAGGTCAAAACAGATCAGAGGCGAACAGGAGGGCTCAGTGGTCGAGAGGCAGAACAGGAAGTCAGAAACTCTAAGGTCACGCTGGCACACAGTCCCCCAATGACTCAAGTGAATAATCTGAAAATGACTGATAGCAGGCAGCTTAAATAGAAGCAGGAGCAGGTGGACAAGAGGAATGGTAACGGGGGGGAGCTGGGCAGGGTAATTAAGCCATTGAGTAATGAGTAATTGTGTAATTAAGCCAGTCATCTGGGCCAAGATCATGACAAATGCATATATTTAAGGAAAGGATAAAGAATTTCCAGCCACAATATCTGCTGCTTATTGTACTTTTACCTGATCTCGAATAGCTTACATTACTCATTGTGGGTAAAGGAACCAGACAGTTTAATCAAGTAAGAAATATTTTACTTCACATTATTACTTAAGTAAAAGTAAACATACAGTTAATTGCAACTACTTCTAAAAAGTTTTTTTTTTTCAGAAATTTACTCAAGTTAATGTAACTAGTTGCAACCCAACTCAGCTCCTGAGCTGTTCCAGGTGAATATTACCAGCAAAGTTGTTTCCACATAAATGAGCTCCAGGGGACTATGGGTGGCCTTGGAACACCTCTGGCTTCTCCCAGAGAACCTATCTGGTGATAGAGGGTGGTCTGGCCATCTCTAATCAGAAGACAATGAGCCCTTATATTTGTTTCTATTTCTATTCACAAATAAGCAATGCATACCTTGTTCAGGTATTTACTCGCGCTATGCCTAACTGCCAAATTGAATGCCATCCTGGGTGGTTGAACATATTATTCAAATAAATACCAGCCACTTTAAACTTAATGCAAACAGAAATTGCAACCAAACATTTTTACAATTACTGGTTCTTATAGATATTTGTATCTCAGATGACAAGGGTATGGATGTCAACAGAATAATAAGTAGCAGGTAGAGAGACCAAAGCAGACAGGATGCAATGTGAAATGCGAATAGCTTCTTAAACAACTGACCTGACCAGCATTCTTTAGGTTTATTCAATACTTGAATATACAAGGGCAGAAGATTATTGTCTATTTAGTCTTTTCATAAGAAAATATTGATGAAAAAATTACGATCAAGTAAATGAAAGCTTCCTAAAGCAAAAATAAAGACTTATTAACAACCTTTCAACACTGATATGCATGTACTTTGAATGTCTCTATAGATGTGGAAGAATTCCCTAATTAGTAAAGCCAAGAAGTAATTGGTAAATTTGAAAGACAGCTAT
Organism: Cyprinodon diabolis; assembly: GCA_030533445.1. Lineage (NCBI taxonomy): Eukaryota > Metazoa > Chordata > Actinopteri > Cyprinodontiformes > Cyprinodontidae > Cyprinodon > Cyprinodon diabolis. The sequence continues at coordinate 17,499,272 of CM060071.1, forward strand.
TTATTATCTTCTCTAAAAGAATGGCTTTTATAAAAGGTCCTGTGTGGGTGGAGTATTATGTGTGGAAGACTGTGGATGATGGATGGAGACAAATACAGAGTATTGCTAAAGGTTGCATTAGACTTCGATCTAAGGTGGTGGTTAGCTGCTAGCAGGACAATGAGCTCAAACATACATTGGTTTAAATCACAGCATAAGCATGTGTTAAATTGGCCCTGGCAAAGTGCAGGTGGTCACACATGAAAATAAATGTTCACCTATGTTATCCATACAATCTCACTAAACTTGAACAATTTCTCAAAGAAGAATGGACAACGATGTAACTGGAGGCATACCCCCAAAAACATCATAGCTATGAAAGTTGCACAAGGGGATCTAAATACCCTTGCACAAACCACAGCACCTTAAAAAGGCAGTTCAACATATTACCACGTTAGGTCACATCACTCCTTGCAAAACTGCAACAAACAACTATAGTTCTGCAGGTCAAACAACTTCCAGCGAAATTACCCGACAGGCTGCGTCATGTACACAAAAAATTGCGGTAGGGAAGACTATTTAATATAGTAACATTCCTGCAGTGTCAACACCTTAAAGAATATTGATGTATACTTAGCAAATTAGGGGAAGTAGACATTATCTGCATATTAAATCTCTAAGTTATTTAATATTTCCAGTTCCTCTAAGAAAGGGAAAGGAGAAGAGATATAAGGGGATCGGTGTCTGAAGCAATAATTGAAGGGGTTTGAAGAAATCTGCAGCTAAAATACACAATGTTACTGATTAAGGTTGACCTATTATATGTTTGCGTTTAAATAATGCTAATCTAAATGTTGATTCTTGCAAGGTAAGGCAAGTTATTTGTGTAGCACAATTTAGTAAAAGGACAATTCAAAGTGCTTTACATGAATTAGAAAGAAGAATAAAAGCAAATAAAAAAAAATGTTAAAAGCAAGTAGTAAAACAAATCAAACAGTTGGATCACAACCTTTTCCAACTGATAATCTTAAACTAGTAATTCCTCAGTTAACAGTTTACCTTCAACAGTCAAAGGTAGTTCTAAACAAAGGTTTTTTTGACTCAGACTTTCAGCACTTTTACAGTATTTTAATAAATTCAATACTTGATTGTATTTTTAATAGAAGGAATTGGCAAATTTCTAGGCAGACACGAAAACCATTTTTAAAAAGTTGGGTATATGACAGTGCTTCACTCGATAACCTCATCAAGTCTCAGAGCTTATTGTAAAAGAAGTGAATGAGAGAGTAGGCTTGCATTGAAATTCCCTTTTGGAGATGTGTTGCTATTGTCAGAAGACCAAGGACACGCAGGCTCAGCAGGACAATAGACGACATGAAGGATCAAAGCCAAAGTGCTTTTGCAAATTTTGGGTTTTTCTGAGCCAGAAATTAAAGTTGAGTGTTGAGAAGCTGTAAGAAAAGGATTTGACCCGTTACTCTGATGGTTTTTTATTAACTTCTCCTTCAGTGGGATTTTGATTTACATATAGAAAAGAAGCCCATAGTGAAAAGCTGTGTAAATGTGCTCTAGTTGAAAGAATGACTTGCAACATCCACTGTGGCAGCAGTCTTCAGATGTTCACTCAGATGGTTAAGAGATGTGACAGTCTGGTCTTGTCATTGTAGACTGAGGGGGAGACTCTGCTCTCATTTCAACTTTACTTGTAATCATTTTCTGGTGTGTGAGCTGCCTTCTGCACTACTTCCTTCTGTGTCAAGAGAAACTGATTTGGTAAAAACAGCATCTTACTTTTAATTAAAGTCTTACCCTCTGGCAGTGTGGGCCAGGAAGATTTTGACAAGTCCTGCATCCGATGCAGTCACCAAAGCCCTACACAGACTGTTATCAAAACATTTCAGCATCATCAAACCCAACTTCAGCATCATCAAACCTAACTTCATAGATAATTATGCAGCAGATTTGATGGATACTTTAGGGCATATTTTAATTTCATTTTGGATCAGTACCGGAATTGATTAAGCATAAACCGAAAAGAATATTGCACCAACTCAACTGCATAGCAGTGGCTAAGTGATATCATAGGGCTGCATCAATCAAGTATTGGGAAATGGTCCATTATAGGTATTAAGCTTTCACAAATCTGAAAAAGGTCAAACAACAGTTTAAAATTCAAAGACATTATCTGGCAAGAAAAAATGAGTGAAGGACTCTTTCTTTGTTCATTTTCTTTTCTTTTATGATGTTCAAAGCTACTCCAGTGCTTCTGAGCTATGATCTGCATCTTTTATTTCATCCCTTTTCACTTGAAATCTTAATAAGTCACATTTTCTAAAAATAAATCATATTTTCTTGATTTAAGGGATTTTTTCTTGAATTAAGGAGGTGTGTGAGGATCTTTGCTAAACAAGTCAATTTACTCTTAAAATAAGAAAAGAACAACTGCATTGTCTTATTTCAAGTGCATATTATCTTATTGTCTTATTTTAAGAGCAAAAATACTCATTCCATTGGCAGATCATCTTATTTACTTACTCAAATTAAGGGTAAATACACTTAATTCAAGAAATATTGACTTAATTCTATCTCTTTTTACCAGGCTTCTTCAGAGCTGAATGACATGCTGCGGAAGGAATGCAGCTAAAATTTGCAGTAGTTTAAAATAGAAGTAGTTCTCCATGACTGGACATGGTCACCCCTGCCCTCAAGATCTGCAGCTGAAATTGCAAGTAAATTGGGTTCTACAAAGCATAGACACAAAGTTTTCAGATGGTTAACTAGTTTTATAATAACCTGTAATCTGTGTTTATCTATTTCATGAAATCCCAATGAAATAATAATTTGTGCTTGGACCCCGACAAAATGGAAAATGTCTAAGTGGTGTAACACATCTGCAGGGTTTTAAGGATTCCTACATTAAGGTAAGTATAAAATTTACTGAAGCAGATGAGTAATTTGCAATAACATTTTAAGCATCAAAAAATCATTTAGTTCCATTATTAAAACTGTTAAATTTTATTACATTTATTCTCATTTCCAGCTCTCTAAAAGGCCTCTGGTGCAGAAAGAAATTGAACAGTCACCCTGGTTTATCTAATGGCCAAAACAGCGATTTAATCCCCTGCATACACTGTTTGTGAATGAGTTTCTAAATGGAAATTTGACATACCTCATTAGTGGTCAATTAACCCAGACAATGAACAGGAACAACATTACAGAATCATTTCATCTCCAGCTGATAATAAGTGGAGAGCTCTCTCCCCTGCTGGATTTTTTAACTCAGTATTTAACTTTAATCATAGTTATCTTTTGAGTTATTGCATTGATTTCATGCTATTGTGGTGACTAAAAATTCTGGGTTTTTTCGGAGAGCTGAAAGCTCCACAGTGGTGCTTGGAGTTTTGATGTCCCCTTTTATGATGCTGAGAGCCTCTGTGGCATCTTGCCCAACCCAGGCTTGAAGAGTCCTCATCACTGCCAGCCTCAGTGTGATACTGTAAGCTGCCAGTCTTTTCTTTGTGAACAGCCCTCATGTTAGTGCTTTCCAACCCACCAGTGCCTCTTTTTCATTTTTGTTTTCAGGCCTCTACATCACATTCATTTTCCGTGTAAACAAGTCCTTTGTATATGTCACTTTATGTAAATTTTGTCAGATTGACCTTTTCAAGTTTTTATAGCCTTAGAGTTGCATTGCTGTGGGTAACCCTTAGTGTTGCGCCGATGCCATTTTTTGGCCCCGATACCCGATACCTGGCTGTACAGTATCGGCCGATACCGATACCATAATAATGTAAAATAATTGCCATCATGGCTTTGTCAAGCTGCTGCCTACCTTTGTGAAACAGGAAAAAACCTAATACAAAGTGAATCCAGTAGAACTTTTTATTGCCTACCAGAAGTGGGTGACAATAGTTGAATAAACTTATGGCTCTCAAAATGGTATCGGTGCCCTATTTGTTGGTACTCGCCAATACCGATACCACCATTTTAGGGCTGTATCGGGGCCCCGTCCGATACTGGTATCGGTGCAACACTAGTAACCCTCAACCTTCCCCCGCTTCCTGCTGGCTCTTTTTCTTCTTTCACCTTAATTCCCACCCTAGTACGTACATAGCAAGGCTTTGTGGCCAGTTGTTTCAGTCAGACTGTCATTGTTAAAACCTTATGCAGCATTTATCTGAGCCTTTAGTCATCCGTCAGTAACTTTGGTGAATGGACAATATTGATTGTAAGTAAATCTGAGGCATGTGTTGCTTCAAATGTTCAGAAACACAAAGCCAGGAGAGGAAAAGGGTTGTTTTTCTGCGGTTTCCATGTTATAGCTGCTACATATGGGCCTTCTGTACCTCCTGCTAGCTGGTAACAACAGGAAATCCGCGAAAGATTAAACAAAAATGACTGTGATCATACCAATGAATCTGAAGAAACGCTCTGAATCTGAAGAAGCCAGATGTAAACCTGATTCTCTTTTCTTAACTTTATTATTAGACTGGTAAGTTAACACTTTGTTCCTAGTATACAGTCATATATCTTTGTTATTATTTTTAATGTTTAGTAGAAGCAAAATAAGGGCAGAGAAAGCTAGTAGAACCAAAAGCTGACCAAGACTGGTCCAACCTAGTGGCTGTTCAATGGAGCTACGCTGACAGTTTGTTGACTTTTGCTACAGTGCTGATGCACTTATGGCCACTAGACTTAGACTTAGACTTCCTTTATTGTCATTGCACAAAAAAACACAAGGTGAATCTTGACAACGAAAGAGACGTGAAAGTTGCAAGTCTAGTGCACCTGTTGGACAAAAGCTACACCGCGCCTTTAATTTGGAAGAGCATCCATCCCAAGTTCATGACCATAGGTGAAGGTAAGAACATACATCAAACAGTAGATTTATAGCCCTGCCTTCCAACCAAGCCTCCTCCATAAATCTTCAAACTGTAATCTGGTATTAAATGGAGAAATGGCCTCTCCCTCACCAAATTACCGTTTAACCCATGTTGGAACAGATTCCTCCTACCACTATCAGCCAACACCTTCACAAGGTCTTCTCCTTTTGTTGTGGCCCTGATGCATTTCATAGCAATAATGGGATCACCTCAGGGGTCTCCCTACAGTACTGCTGGACATTCCCACAATGTTTTTAACCTGAATATAGTGGGTTGATCAGATGAGTTTGGTGCCCTTAGGACTCTGGAAATTGTATCCAAGGGGGAGCTGAATTTGTGGAGGTTGGCAGTTCTCCTAATGTCCTGACTAAGGAAGCAGTGTGTTTGATGTAGCAGCAGAAGGGGCAGCTACATCAGCCTCACTCTTCAGCTCACACTATGAGACCCCCAGGGATGAATCTCCTCATAGCCCCTTGTGCTTTAAAACCAGCGGAGACAGATCCTTACAAGCAGTGGGACCCCAACAGTGGAATTAACTGCCACAATACATGAAATAACTGGACATTGTGGGTGGTTCTGGACTGGGGCTAATTCATAAATTTGAAAAATGTAAATTTAAGTCAATTTTTGTATGGATGGTAAGTAGGCAGGAAGGAAAGGCAATTTGCAGGTGGAATAAGAGGATTAATGTAAAAAAAAAAAAAAAAAAAGAAAAACATTTATTATCTTATTTCAAAATCAGAGTAGCTATTATCGTGTTTTAAAGGGCTAAAATCCTCCCGCTTTTAGAAGGTGATGTAATTTACCTGCTCAAATTAAAGGGAAATACACAGACTTTAGGAAAGGTTTACTCTTTTTTATCAGTTTTTGTAGTATTATACTACATCAGTTTATTACAATGAAATCCATTGACAAACAAGATCATAACTTATTGATCCGTTAGGCCAATTTAATATTTGAACTTTACGGTTTATTTGACAGTTATTAAAAAAATACAGAAATCACCGGTTTGTGGTTAATAAACTTCAAAAAGTTGGTCTTTCTTTATTTAATACGTTTAGTCTAGAATTTCCTCTGCTACTCAGTTCTCACCAATGTTGCTCTGTTGATTCTTTCAATAACCTCTAATGTCTCTTGACTGTTATGACCAACTTTATGTTGTTTTAATTGTCTGTTTTTTATCGTCCTTTTACTATAGTTGTATGTGAAAACCCTTTTGACTTCTCTCTAAGAAAGGTGCTATACAAAGAAAATGTACTTATTATTATATATTGTATTAAAATACATCTACAATAATCTGTAATCTGTAATCTTAGAAAAAGATGGTTTAATAAAACAACTGCGTGCCTCACTTTTTTTTTTTTTTTTTAAGGAACAAATTTTTGGCAAGACACGGTAGCTCTTACCTTTACTATAGGTGTAGTTTTCTGAATGCTTTTCCGTGTAATGTTCATACAAAAAAAAAAAAGCTATAAAATGTTCCTGCCAGACCTCTGCTTCTGTTTGTTATAGTTTTCTAAGGCAGATATAAATCAAAAGGAGTGTGACAAATAAGATATTTTTTCTGAAAGCACTTACAGGGTCAAGTGGCTCAATGCTGTGTGCGTGCAGGGAGAGCCACATCCTTCTGAAGACCTTCCTTGATAAATGTATGTACATTTATGCATCCCTTCAGACGGTGAAGGGCTGAGGGAGAAAATTAGCCAAAGTATTTCCTTCTTTACGGGTCGTATATCATTTCACTTTAGGATGCACATGTATCTTATCAATGCATTCAGGTGTCATAAACTTAATGCAAAAGCCCCATTAATTTGAGTGCTGCCAGGAGAGCCTAACATTTTCCAGTGATTTATCTATCGAGCTTCGGGGGGGGACTAGCTTATCCTCTTCTCCACAGCATCAGTTATCATTCTCAGACTGGAACCTTGCTCTCTACACCTTTAATGGATACAGGGCTTTTTAAATCTATCGTGGTTTTAAATGCAACTTCACTGGAATTACATTTCAGGAATGAAATTTGACCCTTGATAACTACGATAATCTGATTTCAGCATTGTGTAAGCAGGGGCATGCAAATGGGCTTACTGAGTTGGAGGGAAAGTGACAGAAAGCGAGAGGAAAGGCAGTGTCATGTGGATGGATAACAAGTTAAAAGGGCAGTCAGGCAAAAAGACAGGTACCAAAAAAGGAAAGATAAAGAGCTAAAAGAAGGGAACAAAGGAAGCCATTTAGACTAGATAAACCCTTTCTTGACCTCCTCGATGTGAGGAGCTGTGATGGAACAGACAGTTGGCTTTAAACCCAGCATCGCACCTCACACTCCGGAGACTGTCTGCTGGCATGAAGCATGTGAGAAAGATAAGCAGGAAGTAGCAGTAGGAGAATCCTCAGGTTTGGTCCAGCAGTCCAGGCCTGGAGCGGAACTTGAAGTTTTCCGAGATCCTAACAGGGCCAGCGGGCATGCCATCCCTTTGCCAAAACTGGAGCTCATTTGTGGAATATGGTGTTTTTTTCCTGTCCTGGCAGAGAAAGATTCAGCTCTGAGCAGCGTGTAGGATCCAAGTCTCCTCATTTCTTAGTGTCACCTGGTAATAATGCTCCTTTCAGCTGCCAAACTGGATTCCCCTAATATTTGTCAAGCACACTCAGAAGAAACGTGGTCATTTCTCAACTAATTTTAGGATGAAATACAGCACCTTGCAGAAATAGTTATCTGCTTTCTGACATTTTCATAATTTTTCCTGTTACAACAACAAACTTTAATAAATTTCATTGTGAATTTGCTTTACATGTTGGAGCAATTTTAAGTTTCTGATTACAAAAAATGTTGAAGCATAAATATTAGAAATTCTTTCATTTCTTTCGTGCAATCTCAAACCAAATGTACTGTGTTATGTAATATGTTGGCAACAAAATCACACAAAAGTCATCAATGGAAATCAAATGTATTAAACAATGGAGGCCTGGATTTGGAGTCACACTCAAAATTAAAGTAGAAAAACACACTACCGGCTCATCTATCTTTGATGTAATGTCTTTAAAACAGGTCAAATTTTGGCTCAGTATTATGTGTGGCCTCCTGATGCCTGTATGACACCTGTATAATGTATGACTTCTGGGAATGCTCCTGATGAGGTGGCAGATGGTCTCCTGAGGGAACTCCTTCCAGACCTGGACTAAAGCATCCACCAACTGGACAGCTTCTGGTGCAACCTGACGTTGGTGGATGGATGGTCACATGATGTCACAGATTCAATGAATTTGGGTCATGGAAATGGGCGGGCCAATCCATAGCCTTAATCCCTTTATCTTGAAGGAACTGCTGACACACCCCAGCCATATTAGGTCTAGCATTGTCCTGCATTAGGAGGAACCCAGGGCCAACCCTACCAGCATATTGTCTCAAAAAGGGTCTGAGGATCTCTTCTTGGTACCTAATGGCAATGATGCCATCTCTGGCGAGCACATGGAGTGCTGTGCGGTCCTCCAAAGAAATGCCACCCCACACAACATTACTCACCAACTGACAAATTACTCACCAACTGCCAAAAAATCTTGCAGGCAGCAGAACGCTCTCCCTCATCTGTCACATGTTCTCAATGTAAACCTGGTTTAATCTATGAAGAGAACGGGGCGCCAGTGGTGAATTTTCCAATTGTGGTGTTCTCTGGGAAATGCTAATCATCCTGCAGGGTGTTTGGCTACAACCCTGCGTCAGGCCCTCTTACCATTTTCATTGGGTATGCTTCTAACTGTTTGTGCAGACACATCCACATTTGTGGCTTGTTGGAGATCAATTTAAAGGGCTTTAGCAGTGCTCCTCCTGTTCCTCCTTGCGCAAAGGTGGAGGTAGTGGTTCTGCTTTGGGGTTGTTGACATCCTACGGCCTCCCCCATGTCTCCTGGTGTACTGGTCTGTCTCCTGGTAGTGCCGCCAGCCTCTGGACTCTATGTTGGCAGACACAGGAAACCTTGTTGCCACAGCTCACATTGATGTGCCAATCTAGATGAGCTGCAATACCTGAGACACTGGTGTGGGTTGTAGAGTCTCTCTCATACTACCACAAGTGTGAAAGCACCATCAACATTCAAATGTTACCAAAACATCAGCCAGAAAACATAGGTACTGAGAAGGGGTCTGTGGTCCCCACCTGCAGAACCACTCCTTTATTGAGTGTGGCTTGCAAATTCCCAACAACTTTCACCTGTTGTCTATTATATTTGTGCAACATGTAAAAGTTTCAATCAGAGTACACACACACATATATATATATATATATATATATATATATATATATATATATATATATATATATATGTATATATATATATATATATATATATATATATATATATATATATATATATATATATATATATATATATATATATAGAGAGAGAGAGAGAGAGAGAGAGAGAGAGAGAGAGAGAGAGAGAATATATTTCTAGAGGTGCTACTGACATGATTTTCACCAGATGATAACAATCCATGCAATCCACACACACACAAAAATCAAATTATAGATGTCCAAAAATTAAGTGATGGACACACTTGCTTGACTGTATTTAATTACAAAAGCCTTTGTTGGCAATGACAGTTCCAAGATGCCTCCTGGATGAAGAAATTAGTCACATGCCTTGCTCAGGTGTGATTTTGGCCCATTCTTCCACACACACAGTCTTCAAATCTTGAAGGTTTTATTGGGCCTCTTCTATGAACTCTGATCTTTAGTTCTTTCCATAGATTTTCTATTGGATTCAAGTCAGGTGAAACTTCATTTTCTTTCTCTGAAATGAATTGAGAGTTTCCTTGGCTATGTGTTTGGTGACATTGTCTTGTTGCTGAAATGTCCACCCATGTTTTATTTTCATCATCCTGGTAGATGGCAGCAGATTTCTATCAAGAATGTGTCTGTAAATTTTTCCATTCATCCTTCCCTTAATTATTTTAAGTTTGCCAGTACCATATGCTGAAAAACTGCCCCACACTATGATGCTCCCACATCCAACCTTCACTGTTGGTATGGTGTTATTGGGAGGATGTGCAGAGCCATTTGATCTCCAAACATGATGTGTATTATGGCATCCAAAGAGTTCATTTTGTTCTCACCTAACCAGACAATATTCTCCCAGTATTTCACAGGCTTGTTGTGCAGCAAAATTGAAATGAGCTTCAACATGCTTTTTCTTCAGAGTGCATTACTTATTGTTTTCTTTGAAACAAATGTACTTGCTAATTCCAATTCTTTCTGAAGCTCTCCAAAAGTGGTCTTTAGCTCTTGGAAAACTCTGCTGTCTCTTCTCTTCTCTCTCAGAAATCTTGCGCACATTTATTAAAGGTGGCAAATTAAGCAAGATGGTAGAATCATAACATGGCTAGATCTATTGCGGTGGTTGATTGATGATGATTTATGGATCCCTTTGTTACAGATATTACTAATACTTTGTTGCATTAAAATGTGATTATTTCAATGTTGAGCTTTTACAGTAAAATTTAAAAACTTTTTTTAAATGTTATTTATAAAAATAAAAACACCATGTGGGTATTTCAACTTAAGATTTTTGACCCTCATGGCAGGAAGTTTGAGCAGCATTGGCTTAGAGGCATACCTTGCCTTGCTGCTATACTCGCAGCTGATTCATATACAATAATACAAAGCAGTGACTGAGGGAAGCTGAAAACAAATGCATGCAACACTTTTCAGTTTAATTTTCCCCCCTCTCAACTTTGCACCACTTTTTGTCTGTTTCATAAAATGCTAAATAATTGCATTTTATGAATAATATTTTATAATAATTGTTTATAATAATGGTTTGCGAAAAGTAAAATGTTTAAGGGCTGTTTATAGTTTTACTAGACAGTGTATATACTACCAATAGATAACCATTTTGTCTTGAACTAGACGGTGAAAAGCTTTTTTCACAGTGAATAGGGAACTTTAGACACAAGAAGTCTTTATTTTCAAATATTTTGAGCTTTGAAAAGAAAAAGCAGGGTACCAAAAGAATGAAAGACATTAATTTAATAATAAATGGCTTTGGTTTTGGACCTAAAGCTTATAAGGCTTACTAGTATTATTTTTAGAGTGAATACATAATAAACAAATGCATTCCCACAGCAAATAAGTTTCCTGTCTGTGTGAATATTCCCAAATATGAAATCAATACAAAACATTTAGAGAGGACCATGACTTTAAATGTGCAGAGCATTAAACAGGACTGAGTGAAATGTATTGATCTATTGCAGCAAGTACGGTATTATTCTCCATTTTATAGCACTTTTACAAAACATTCTTACTGTATTTCCATCCTGTTCAGAGGGAACTAAAAAAAGCCTTATAACCTAACATTTCAATTCTGTATCAGCTTATAAACATTTCACCCTGAGTTGAACATATTTACTACTAAAAACATTTATCGACCATTCTTAATTGTTGGTCACAGAGAAACCTGAGCTGTAGCACTTCATCAAAAAAATATTTTTTTTTAGAATAACCTTATAAATTTTATAAAACAGGATTAATTCAGCTTAATACTGAAATACTAACATTTCTATCCTACTCTAGTGACAAAGATCTATGGTAACTTGATGGTTCTGGCTTGACGAACTTCTTGCACTTTGATATGAAGGTTTGAACTATTTTTCTCATCTGTGTTATGTACTGAATTAATTTAAAGTTCCTTGTAAAAGTATTTATACCTTTTTTTCCCATTTTGCTGCATAATATCCATAAACTTAAAAGGACTATCAGAAAGCAACACTAAATTTTTAAGTGGAAGGAAAATCCTGAATAGGTTTTAACATTTTTATAAATAAAATCCTGAACATTTAAACATATATTTGCATTTTTAAAAGGACAGTCCCTAAATAAAATCCAATCATACAGATGAAACAGAAGAAGCCAATGTCAAACTTGATTTAATTAAATGATGAATCCAGTGGTTCTGTGACAGTCTGAGGTTTGTTGAAACACCCTATAGTGAAGAAACAGCAGCGTTAAACCAAGGTTGAAAGCCCTGCTAAAAAATGAAGCTGGAGGAGAAGTTTAAACCAAGGTTCAGTTTTATAAAACAAAATGTCTAGATTAGCTCTGACTGAAATATTCATCCAAGTTCTACGGAGCCCTGCAAATGACCTAATACCTGGATTCAGGTGTGTTGATACAGAGAAGGACTGGAATTTGACTCAAGGTTTAAATCCAAGCATATTAATGTGTTAATATGGCAGACTGAAAGCCAAGAAATACAATTTTGTTGTAGCAATTGTCACACATGGGGGCTGTATATGTGTCTGTTTGACAATTTTGCAATTGGTAAAATCCTAACGAAAAACATTGTTAAATGTTAACTGGGTGCAAATTATTTTCTAATATGCAATGGTTTGTTGACAGTTTCAGCTGATTTCAGCTGAGAGGAGACAACTGGTTTAGCTCAGTCAGCCTAAGCTGTCTTACACAGCTTGTCTTAAAGCAATACAATAAGTATTTATGACTAAAATTATTTGCAAGAGACAAACTTAACTCATCTAAGGTTTGACTTGTAAGATCCTTAGACTTTAAATTCACCGAAAATCCAGTGCATTAAACAATATGTCGTTTGTTTTAGGCCTCACTAAGTTTTACTGACCGCACTGAAAGACCACAGCACCATCTAGTGGTTCACTATGGTATTGATTCTAAATACTAAGTAATTATTCAGTTGATTTAAGTTCTGCAAGAGGACCATCTAGGGCCGCTCAGTAGAGCAGTGGGTAGTACTGCTGCCTTGCAGCAAGAAAGTTCCTGGTTTTATTCCCGGCCTGGGGTCTTTCTGCATGGAGTTTGCATGTTCTCCAAGAGCATGCATGGGTTCTCTCGGGGTACTCCTGCTTCCTCCCACAATCCAAAAAACATGACTGCTGGGTTAATTGGCTTCTCTGAATTCTCTGTGGGTGTGTGCATGAATGGCTGTTTGTCTCTATGTTGCCCTGCAATAGACTGGCGACCTGTCCAGGAACCCTGCCACTTGCCTGTAGACAGCTGGAGATGGGCACCAGCGACCCTGCTTGGGATAAGTGTAGTGGAATGTTTTCGTGAATATTAACACTGAAAAGTGCACAGTTGGTTCACGTGATTTATTTTAATATTCTGCTTCTGTTAACTGTTTCTGGAGGGTTTTTTTTTTTCAGTGACTGCTCCACACCTGAGATAGCTGAGTGATCCTCATAGTTGTTTTTAGAGTTGACCAGCCACTATTTTAGTCTTTTTTTTCTTTGCTTATGTGTATTTTTTTACATTTACAGCCCAAAATATTAATTTTAGCAATTAGCAGATTTTTCAAGCATGTTTTTGAGCTATTCTTTTTTGTTGTTGTTGGTGGTGCTTCAAATAGACCCTGGATATGTATGTATCTCAATAAATTAGGGTATAGTATGCACTCACTACCTGGTCAGGTCTGTTCCTGCATAAATGCAGAGAGGCAGGGAGGTGATCAGGAAGCTTAGATTTCTATTCTGCATTGTTGGATCTAGTTTCTTCCCTCTCTCTCTTGACGATACACCCTACCTTGCATGTTGAGTTTAGGTCAGGCCATTCTGGGCAATCGAGCACCTGGTCTTATATTCAGGTGCGAGTACTTTTTGTAGTGTGAAGTCCTGGGAAATAAAATCAGTCCTGGGAAATAAAATCAACATTGCTTCCCAACTCTTAACTTCACACATCAGGCAACTTGTATTCCAGGACTTGAACATCCTCCCGTCCTTTTCCACCTTAGCTACAGTAAGGGGCTTTAGGCCCATCTGAGGCTCAGGAATAGACCAAAAGTTGTTATCTTTAACCTGGATACATTTATGTGGTGAAATGCGTACTCTAGTCCATGGCCACACCTTATGAAACTTTTGAACACTGACACTTTTGCATAGTTTTCCTTTCTCTTAGCTTTCCATAAATATTCTTAGATAAAACAACTCCAATATGTTTTTGTAGAGGATAAATGTGTCCATGTTTTAATTATCTAACAAATTTAAATGTTAGGTTTTCATAAGGAAGCCATTATTGATGGAATACACATAAATAACTTGTGAATTTATTTAAGGTATCTATAAGATAAAGGAGTTTCACTCAAATTGAACGCAAGTTTTTGGTGACATTTTTTACTTGAGATGCAGTTGTAACCAACGTTGTATCCTGTAATTTAATATAGCTATTAACTTAAATCCTTTAATGGCATCTCGATGCTTTGATGCCTGAGATTGCTTTTGCGTGGGATTGAGTTTGTGGGGAAGTGGAACCATATAAATAAACAGAATTAAAATAGGGTGGTGTATTAAATTAAATTACCTTAACCTTTTGTGGTTAGAAAATACATTTGTAAAAAAAAATAAAAATCCATAGATGTCTAATAATAATAATAATAATAATGTTGTAAGGTTTTTTTTTTAAACAGGTTTTTATTCCTAAAAGTCAAATTTTTCAAATAAAGTTTAGTTGTATTTGTACTCGGGTGAACTTTTGTTTCTAGCTCAAACAGAATGACAAGCAATGTTGCTGAAATAATTTATTCAAAGAACAGGTTTGGGAATAATGTCAGGCATCTTTAAAAAGACGATTTTCACATATGTAACACACAGACAGTCTAAGGTAAGCCAGCCTTCTGCCAGCATCATGTGCCCTCCAATAAGGATTCCATTTATCCCACAGCAGCAACCTTTCTTCATACAAACAAACCTAACAAAGCTCTCAGTTTTTCCACAGGTTTTCCTCTGTGACAACAGCTCCTATGGATCAAACTTTAAAAAAACCTGGTCAATTAGCTCATAAATTAAAAATAACTTGTTTTCAAAAGTGGTAGTTGTGCAAATGCAGTTATCAAATACAATTAAAACTTAAAAATATTCCATCTTTTGACCTCTTATGTAACAAGGTTGTTCGCAGAACATGTCAGTTTAGCAGAAAGCTGAAAAAAATGCAGCAGCGAAAATCTTTGAAATGACGATTAAGCTTTTAGCAAAGTTGGAACTGCAGAAGGAAACAGATTATAAACACTAATAAATATAACAGACCGATTGTCTAGGAAGGCTGATGGTTTGACCTGACTGGGTCTTCTCCATCTTATAGGGGATCCATTCTGTTTTAATCAGACCACAGCTTCATCAGCAGTAATACTGTTCCTACATTTTAAGCAAGGTTTCTGAACATACACATGAATTATTACATTTAAGATCAAAAAATGTAAACTAAGCACAGCAAAAATGTAAGACCTTTCTACAGCCTTTCCTTAGGAAACCAAACTGTCACCTCTTTTACAGCAGTTTCTCTTCCAAAGTGTCAGTGTTTCATCCTATACCTACTGAAGTTTTTCCTCAAAGCCTGAAAAGAGTCCTGGAAGTACAAATAAAATGTGGATAAAAGCAACTAAACATTCAGGGTGACATTCCTCAGCTCCAGGAGGTTTGGACCTCCTTTTTTAGAAGGACATGATGGTTCTCTGGATGATATCTGCGCATTCCTGAAGCTCATGCTCCTTGATCACCAGAGGCGGGGCCAGTCGGATGATGTCCCCATGAGTGGGCTTAGCCAGGAGTCCGTTGTCCCGCAGGCGCAAGCAAACCTTCCAGGCATCATAGTCTGTGAAACAGGAAGACAAAGTCAAATACTAGTTTATAAAATCATAGATATTGGAATTTAAACCACATTTGATTGTTTAAGAAAGAAAAATTCCTTTAAAAATTATCAAAACTTAATGATTCCAGTGATCAGATTATTCAGCTGACCTGCTAAGTTACTGTAATACATTACATTGAGGCAGTAACAGAGTAATATAATGTGTCACAAACTAAATTTTGTAATTCAGGCCAGATAATGGGATACAATCCAAACCTGTCTGTTTTGGAGGAAAAGAAAAAATAATAAGGCAACAGTTGCCGCCCATCAATGTGGGAGAATTTCAGGTAAATGCTAAATTCAGTAAGTCAACGTTAATCATTTTATACTTGGATTATTATCCAAGGTTGACTCTACAGTTGTCAGCAACATAAATGTTAAGTCACAAAGTATGATTTTGTTGGAATAATGTGGAGCCGACAGCCTTTTGACATCCCATTTATTATCTCAATGCTCAGTTTCTCTTATTTTACAAAAACAGGACAAAACTAGTAGCTACTCAGGATTGGACGCGCACCGCTGATCCTCTGAGGTCTACATCATTGCAGCTGCTTATGGAAGATGTTGATAAGATCCAATCAAGACTGACAGTTTATAAAGGGTGATTGCCCAAGGCGGCATTAGAGAGGATGGGAGGGGATATAGGCATATACACACAATGTGGGAAAAAAAAAAAATATGGCTTGTCAGCTCCAGATTTCCTGAAGCTTTAAAGGAATAGTACACCCAAAACATCATTAGCCTTTATTTTCTACTCACCCCCATGCTGAACAACACTCTGGAGTACTTTTTTGATATCTCAAATGCATCTGGAGATCTGGGAGGCTTCTTGCTGTCTGCTGATATTCAAATAATGGAGGTCCATGGCACCCGAGGCAGAAAGGTCCATAAAAGTCCACAAAAAACGTGTCAATATTCCTCCATACTGCTCGTCCAATGTATTCCAAGTGTCCTGAGTGGGTAGCGTCCATAATTTACTCGAAACGAAGTCATTTAGAATGTTTTTAGAGCATAAACAGTAGTGTATAGGATTTCCTAAAAGCGCGTTCACGAGTCTACGGAAACCGCGGCAGACCAAACCAGATGAATGTGCGCAAAATGACTTCGTTTCGAGTAAATTATGGACGCTACCCACTCAGGACACTTGGAATACATTGGACGAGCAGTATGGAGGAATATTGACACGTTTTTGGTGGACTTTTATGGACCTTTCTGCCTCAGGCACCATAGACCTCCATTATTTGAATGTCAGCAGACAGCAAGAAGCCTCCCAGATCTCCAGATGCATTTGAGATATCAAAAAAGTACTCCAGAGTGTTGTTCAGCATGGGGGTGAGTAGAAAATGAAGGCTAATCATGTTTTGGGTGTACTATTCCTTTAAGCTTGTGCTGTTAACAAGGCTTTCATGCCCCCTGCGTGCCACATTTTATAGCAAAACTACTTCACATGATTATTTGCCAACATCATATGCAGAACTTTGTATCCGTCCTTACCTTTAGTCTCTTTAATCACAATAGCATTGAGGAGGCCTTTTCCTCTGACGGTTGTCACAATGTCTTTGGGCAGTTTTCTCAACTCAGACCTTAAAAGCTCTCCCATCCTTTCAGCATTCTCTGCAAGCTTCTCTTCCTCCATCACCTGCAAAGAGGAAAAAATAAATAAGAAAACTAATTTTAGTTTCAAACAGCTGCTCGAATAAGAGTCCTAAGATGTTTATCTTTGAGAAAGACTTAAAACATTTCAGATTTTCTGGAAAAATTATGTTTTTTTAGAAAACTGTGGAGGAAGCAGCTTTTAGAGTTTATGTTTAGTTAAATACTAACCTCCAGAGCTGCAATAGCAACACGACAAGCCACAGGGTTCCCTCCGTACGTGGATCCATGTTCCCCAGGCTTAATAGTCAGCATCACCTCGTTATCACAGAGCACAGCAGACACCTGAAGCGAATCAAAGGAAATTAAGTTAAAGCTTACAAAAGGTTTAATCAATCTTTAATGAAATTACAAAAACCTTACAGGATAAACTCCTCCAGAGAGAGCTTTGCCCAAAACCACCAAGTCTGGGCGAACGGCATCGTGGTCGACAGCCAGCCGTCGACCGGTCCGTGCCAGGCCTGTCTGCACCTCATCAGCGATCCACAGAACCTGCAAAGACAACACAGGGCTTCATCGGTGACCTCAGGAGCACTTAGAACTACTGATGGTCTCATTGCCGGTAAAACAGTTTGGATTGAACAGTTATTATTGCAGCTGTAAAATCAGCACAGGGAATATTCCACTTTGGAAATAGAAGAATAAACAGACAAATAAAAAGAAGTTTTCCCCATCATTCATTTAATACATTTCTTTTTCTTTTATGCAAGTCTCTTTAAAAACTTCACTCAGTTTTCTTTCTTTTAGCAAATACCTGCTAGCAAAGGAGGGATTCTGACGCAATCTTGCAGCAATACACTCACTTATCCACATACCAGCATTGTGCGTTTCTGAGGTCATCTCTGTTCACGCTGATTCAGCTACAAAATATGCAACTGCTAGACTTCCCACACACCCACTTTCCAGGAAAATAAGGCACTGTGAGAACTGAACTTTCTCTGCTCTCTGCTACTTTGTTTGATAATCTTATCAGATGATGAAATGTTATTTCATTTGGTTCTCAATGCATTTCAGGATAATTTAAAAAGTTGAAAATACCCTGCAAATATTTCCAGAGCTCACATTAACAATTTGTTTTAGAGGAAAAAAAGGTAAAAAATATAAGGTAAGAGTTCATGTTTAAATGGCACACAGATGGATGGGCAGATAGAAAGAACAAAATTTAGATCAGGGTTCCTACAGCATAAGGCAAGTTAAATTCAAGACTTTTTAAGACTTTTTAATGCCACTTGAAATAAAAATTTAAGACCAAATTCACAAGAAACACAAGAAAAACCCACTTAACCCAAAGGTTTATTTTAACATAAACCACTGCACTAATGTTTCACATTTTGAAAAGCTTCCCACACAGGAAGAAAGCTAAAAACACATAAATGACAGATATATTAAAAAAATTATTTAACTGAATTCACAAACTTTGTTTTAGCAGGTAACAAAACAAATCAGTTTTAAAGCCACAACCAGTGCTAAGTCTTTTTTGCAGATATTTTCTTTGTATCGTTTTCTTAGTATGTTTGATTTGGTGATAAGTGGAGGCGTTGCAGAGACAAGGGTGGAACTAAACTGAGAAATACCGGCTGTTTCTCTGTATCTCAATTTTAACGCTTTGTGTTTCGTGCTTCGCATGTGCGACTCCACTGCCTTAATTCCCATCGTTCCGAGTTTGAATGACTTCTTGCACAAAATCCACTGTGCCTCATGTATGTTCCCTGGTACTGGTTTTAGCCATGGAGAAAACTCTTGGCTGGAGCCAATTTTTGTTAGATTTACACTTGCTCATATGTTCCAGACAAAAAGTTAATGGCGCTTCTCCCAAATGTCCCGGCCGCAACAACGCTCTTATTGGTTCCGCTATCGGGACGGAACCAATAATGGCGAGCCGTTATTTTAACGTTTTATTTTGATTACCAAAATAAATTGTAATAAAAATAATCCTATTTATGATGCTTTAAAAATTAAGACCTACGGAAGACTGAGTTAAGACATTTTAATACCAGTTAAGGCCTTAATTTTATTTTGAAGAATTCAATGCCTTTTAAGACTTTTTAAGGACCCGCGGGAACCCTGTAGATAAGTATTTTTTTCTATACATTTATTTAGCCCCTTTAACTAGTTTTAATGCAGAGAACAACTGTAATTTTCCACCTCATGGCAATAGAGGAAAATACAGTAAAAACTAAACTCTGTAAAAACATCCACGGTTTATTTGCGGCACATTAAATGCAAGGTTCTTATGACCTCCTTTGCTCATTACACGTTTCTTCTAGTAACATTATATTGACTTACATTGTATTTTGTGCAAAGTTCTCTGACTTTAGTCAGGTAGCCCTGATCGGGTACAACGACTCCTGCTTCTCCTTGGATAGGCTCAACCATGAAAGCAGCAACATTTTGGTCCTGAAGGGCTTTCTGAAAAAAAGAAGTGGTAAAAAGTTAGGTCCATTTATTTATAGATATTTATGCAGAGATCAGAGGAGTCTGAGAGTCAAATATTCTTCAAACACTGTGAGAAAAGGAGGAATGGAATTAAACCAGGATCAGAAAAAAGCTGTAAATGCACGTTTATGAGTAAGACGCTTGCATTTAAAAAACATTTAATAACTGGGTTCTGTACCTCCAGTGCAGGGATATCATTAAACGGGACGAGCTCAAAGCCAGGCATGTATGGACCAAAACCCTTATAGCTACTAGGATCAGTGGAGCTGGAGATGGCGGCCATGGTGCGACCCCAAAAGTTCCCCTCTTTAGAGACAAACAGTCAAAATGTTATTTTCAAATATAGCTCTACTTTACTGTGGCAGCTGAAAATATTTCTACATAAGATGGTGCCTTGCCTGCAAAAATGATCTTGGCCTTATTGTCTGGAACCCCCTTCACGTTGTAGGCCCACTTCCTGGCAAGCTTACAGGCCGTCTCACCACCTTCAACCCCTGAGTTCATAAAAAAAAAAAAAAAAACAAGAAAAAACAGAGAGTCCTCTAATTTTAGTGTCATAAAACCCTTGGAGGACACAGAGGTTCAAATTCAGGACTTACCTGTATTCATGGGTAAAACTTTGTCATATCCAAACATGTTGGTGATGTACTCCTCGTAGGCTCCCAGAACATCATTGTAGAAGGCTCTGGAAGTCAAAGCGAGCCTAGATGCCTGCTCGATGAGAGCGCCCACAATTTTAGGGTGGCAGTGACCCTGATTTACAGCGCTGTAAGCACTGAGGAAGTCGTAGTACCGGTTTCCTTCCACATCCCACACATAAATTCCTTTCAAGAGATAAATAAATGAGTACAGATGTGATGGGGATCAGCATCGTTTGTGAAGGTCGTGCTCATCGACTCACCCTCGCCTCGCTCCAAGGCCACAGGGAGAGGATGGTAGTTGTGCGCTCCATGCTTCTCCTCGCGGGCAAAAATTTCCTCTGAGCTTAGCTTGGATGCGACGGAAGGTCGTGTTCGGGTATGGACGCTCCTCAGGAGAAGCGGCGCAGTGCGGTTCAGGCTGCGGCTTAGCTGAAGAATCATGCCGTTCATGTTTGATACTGCATTCAGGAACAGAGAAAGACAGAAGGCAAGCTTTGATACTGTGAACATATTTCACCAGTGGAAATACATTCGGTCTGTAAGCAAATATAAAATATTAGAAACATTTGACAGTCAAAAACTAAGTCTGTTTGAGTGATTATATTCATAATGCAAATGTGACAGAAAGCTGTCCCTTTGCAACTAAAATCTCCCACTAAGTGCACACCCAAAGGTAACTTGTACATTTATAAACTGTTAATAAACCAACGTAAATTCATTTTGAAGGAAGTTCTGATAATCCTCACTTCGATGCAATAAACAGACCTTTTTTTTTCAGTAAAACTTTAGGCTTACTGGCATAGAAACAAAACTAAGAAAATCAAAAATAATAGATTATCCACTGAATATTTAAAGCAAATATTTACTTCTAAAATAAGAACTATTTGAAAATGTAATAAAGAACTAACTTTTAAAATAAAATATGAAGACAACAACTGCATTAAAAGTGAATGTTTTCAAAACAATAGACTTAAAACATTTGTCCTTGCATCTTAAATATACATTTCAAAAGATTTAAGGGGATTAAAATGCATGAAATTATCAAACTTTAAAAACAAGATGCTGACTGTTTAAAGGTAATAGTTAAACACTTTGTCACCAAGATCTTTGCATCATAAACTTTTTTTGCGAGGTGTTATCCTTTCCTCTACCAAAGCGGTTTTGCAATTTCTTGCATGTTTACCACACTAAATACTAGGGCTGGGTATTTTCGCCAAAGTCCTGAATTAATTCGATTTTGATTCATACAGCTCTAAATCGATTAATTTCGATTCAATCTGTTTTTACAATAATGAAAGTAAAACATTCATGTATTTTATTTTTTCCTGTCATATTAAACACAAAGTGCAAACTAGTAAATCGGACAGTTTAAACTTGAGATGTGAACAAAACTGTCTCAAAAGTGCAAAGTGTTTGTGAAAACTTAAAAAGCCTCACTCGAGCAAGCAGATGTGACACAGCGGGGACACAGCAGACATGCATGAGCTGCACCATCTTCACTGCACAAACCATATTTACAGCGTTGTCTGTAACAACTACAGGGTGTTTGCTGGTCAGCACCCATTTGTTAATGTCTTCAGTCAACCTATTGGCTATATTTGCAGCTGTCTGGCTTAAATTATTTTGAGCGCATCTTTCCTGCTCATTTGAATGTGAACGTCACGCACGTCACTATAAAACTAATCAATCTCATTCTGTAGACATCGATTTTGCAAAAATGTAAGGGAATCGATTCAAAATCGATTAAATAGATTTTTTTTACCCAGCCCTACTAAATACATCAAAAACGGATAATTTATCTCAGCATTACGTGTAATCAAATAAAGGATTTTAATTATTGCTGAACCAACCAAACACGTGTCAAATTCAGTTTCCAGCACATAGAAGCCGGAGGAAGAAGTCATTTGACTTGTTAAATCAAACAGATTTTTTTTTTCTTCTTTTCAAATTAGAAGAGTGGAAAAAGAACAAACGTACCAAAGTGAAAAAGATAGGAAAGTATACCATTGGGCTTATCCTATTTTACAAAAATCATGACTGACAGTTCAAAAACTAATAATTAGTGTATTTCACAGCTTAAACAAACGCTTATTTTTTTATTTAGGTGTCTACATATTGATACTATAATGACTTGAAGACAGTAACCCAAACCGATGTAGTCCAAGTTCTTCACATTTCATGAGCGGAGGCCAAACCTACTGCAGTATTAACTCTCAGAGAGCACAGAGGTCTTTTCAGGTCTGCTGAACCGAGCTTCTCTTTCACACCCAACACAAAGAAAAAGCCTGCATAGGAGTTAACAAACAGCCGCATGAAAGGTTCTAGACTTTTCCACTGAAACACAATCCAAACATTTGTTTTGAAGAATTAAATAAAACAACTTCTTTCAAAAGTTTAACATTTGGGAATAAAGATACAGGTACATGTATAGAAGTTAAAATCCAGGTTAATTTTAATAACTGGATATAAAAACTCAAGCTCTTCTAACGTTGATCTCCTTCAATCAGTGATCAAATGCAGGCAAGGCAAGAAAACTGTTGGATTAATGGATAATGGAAATAATCTTCAACTAATTTATTGTTTGAAACACCAGCTAGATTGTACAGATTTTAAACATGTCATTTATTGATAGAAAAACCCACTCATTGTCTCATACAGTTACTTCTGTATGAATCATTTTAATGTCATGCAATAACATATTTTTTGAGAACAGAATTAAGGGATTGCATTAGTTATAGCTATGCAAATCTTAAAAGAAATAAATATCATGCACAAGTTTCACAGTTTGAATCAAATTACTGAAAAAAAAATTTGGTTTTTGATGATCTAATACTGAAATCTACCTGTGAATTACAAAGCTATTCTAGTTGGCTTAAGAGTGCAAGATGGCATCTAAGCCCTTAAATATTTCATAAGACACTTTGACTCTTGGCAAAAGGGGGAAAATTCACCTTTAGATGAGTGAACCTAAGAACCACGTGGGGTAACCCAGAGTTTGTAAATCAATAAGCTAAAACAACAGTGAAGCTGGTCTGAGCCTGGGCTCATCCTTCAGTTCCTGACAGCTGATAGGTTACCGAGGATCTGCCTCCATAGCACCGCTGACCTCAACGAGCCAAGCTAAATAAAGAACTGCGTGATCGTGTTCAACCTGTTCATACGTGGAAATGTTCAATTCTCACGGGCCAATTGATGTTGTGTAATACGGCATCACTTTGTAAATTTCCATAACTGTTACCCATCCGGAAGAGGGAAAAAAAAAAGAAAAGAAAAAAAGAATTTTTTTTCGACTGAGTAACTGCCTAAATGTAACCAAACAAACGACGTAATCCAGTAAAATATAAAATGGACTAAACGTACAACCCCCTATGGGACTCATACCTGTTGTAATCTTATGATAGTCAGTAGTCCTGCTCTTTGCCCGCAGGTATAATTCAACATTCTTATTCTCAGTCAACAACGGTTAAATGAAAGAAAGGGGATTGAAACGTTACCTTTTATAAAAAAAAAAACAAAAAAAACAATGGACCAAGCTGCCTTTCTTTGGTGATGCTCGACGCGGTGAAAAATGTAATGCGCGTGCGGTTCTGGTGCGGATCTCTTAAGGTCTGTCCAACGTGCTTACGCCGTGGCTCTATGTTCGTGCTGACGTCAGGGGAACGCCTCCATGCTGCAATTCTTACGGGAGATTTCTTCTTCTTCTTCTTGAAATTTTTATGGCGTTTGGCAAAAAAACGTTAAGTGAGCATTACATATATTATATATATATATATATATATATATATATATATATATATATATATATATATATATATATATATATATATATATATATATCCTGTTATACAATTTAATCTGTTCTAAAAACTAAAATATAACCTGATATCATCAGCTTACTGATTCATTTTGCACTAAATCAACAATGTCACGTTTCATTTTCATTACGGAAGATTTCAGAGATTTAATTCCTTCTAGCTACTAAATATGTCGTTTATCTTACTGATAGGTATCTATTGTGACGGTATTTTGATGTCATTCGTCTAACCAGTGCTGGTTACACAAGAATGTCTTGAGTTTACTACCACAAAAATGACACATGGCATGAATGAAATCCCACGTGAGATTTTATGGAGTCCTGTTAAAGCCAATTAAAGTAAAGGAATTTGCCTGGCATCATGTTAATAAAAATATGATGGAAAGAATATTACATTATTTTGTAGAAAATAACAACAGAAAACATTTTACTTTAATTAAACAAAATCCTGTAATTAATTGTTCAGGATAACTAATTTTAAATCACTAAAATAAAAATTAAATAAAGCAATTAACAAATAAAAAAAATTAACTCCAATGTTACATTTCAAATTACATTTGCTACATTTTGGTTACCTCAGAGTCATTTTCTAGTCTGTGAAGTATATATTTTACATGTACCAAAATTGGGGCAATAAGAAAAAATGTAAATGAAGAACATGCTAGAGTCTAGTGAATAAACTAATGTTTAAATTTAAAAATAATAATAATATTTGAATCAATAGATTAATTAAAAAGCACTGATGGGTAAAGAGCAGTACAAACTAACAAAATATTAGGGAAAAAATAAAACATTGACAATAGATCAGTTAAGCATATTATAAAAATGCACAAACATTAAACCTACATACTGGGCTTTAAAGAATATTGGATAGCTGAATGTATTTTAGTTAAAATTATGCTACAATATGTAAGAAAATTTTAAAAAATGATCCACAATAGTCATTAGAATATTTGAATGAGGACCTAAATAAAAAAGCTGATTTCAGTTTGTGTGTGTGTTATATTCTTTATGTGACTTTAGTTTTTCATCAACGTTGATTGTTTGATTGATTGACTTTATTGATCCCACACTGGAGAAATTTGCTCATTACATCAGCTCAAATAGTCAAAGAAGAAGAATGTGCCAAAGAAAGAAAAAGGAGCATGGGATATATACAGTATACAGTGCATCCACATATGACAGCTTTTTTTATAGTAGGATCATTATATAGGGTTCTTGCACACGTTCCCTGTAGTTTGGCTTTTATTATGGCTTTTGGTGTCATTGGCTTCTATATCTGATGATAAAAAAAATACCTTCATGTATGTCTTTTACGCTACAGCCTTTTTCAGTTTTTATGGCACTGTTGGACTTCCATACAGTGGATCAGCTACCCCAAAGTGACGCATGCGCAGTGTGCGCATAACGTCATGGCTGACAGTAGCTGGCCAGGGTGTGCAAACAGTTTGAAAGGTGTCATTTTGGACTTATGTGGAGTTTTGTATGACAGCGGGGAAGGCGACGGAGTTGCCATCCCTGGTTCTATTGAGGCTGTAAAAAGGTGAGTGTTCGTTTCTATGTTTGCGGTTTTATTTGAGGTTTAAGCAGCAGCAGCAGCTTATGGAAAACTAAGTTGCTGATTGTGTGAGCATATGCATTCTACACTAACGTCATTTATGCAAACAAAACAAGAACAGGTTTTGTTCAAATAGTGTTTATCCAGGTTTATTTAATGTGCTTCTTTTTTGTCGCAGACTTAAGGAATCGGACCTGCAGCTGCGATTCTGCACCAATGAGACTCAGGCAACTAGAGAGAAGTTCGTCGCAAAACTGCAGAGGTTGGGTTTTGACATTTCTGTATGTGAGGTCTTCCCTCCTGCGCCTGCAGCCATCTCAGTGCTCAAGGAGAGAGGTTTAAGGCCCCACCTGCTGGTGCATGACGGTAATACAATTAACTCACTGTATTATGAAAACCTTTGACCTGTGGTGACAGGAAAACTTTCTGTGTGATGGAAACCATGGATACCCAATTTACAATGCTGATTGCTGCATCCTCCTATCCTTAGGATTTTCACGTGCACTTTTCAAACTTTGTAATGTTTGAGGTTCCATTTGGTCAAAAAAATGTGTTGATGGGTGTTGTGAAGTGTCGATGTGTTTATCTGACATACTTATGTTACAGAAGCTATATTTGTAATAGGTTTTTGTTTATATATCAGATGGATATGTTGTGTCCATATGAGGTTCCATTAGTGCCAAAAATGTGTTGATGAGTGTTGTGACATGTCCATGTGTCTATCTAAGGTTAAAAAAAGGCAGATTTCAGCAATTTCTTAGTATTTAGACCACATATATAATGAACCCCTCCTGCTCTGATAATTTTTTTTTTGCTTTCAATTCCATCCATCCATCCATCCATCCATCCATTTTCTGTCACGCTTATTCCAAGGTACACCCTGGATATGTTGCCAGTCTATCGCAGGGAAATACAGAGACAAACAACCATTCACTCACACCTAAGGAGAATTTAGAGAAGTCAATTAACCTAAAAGTCATTTTTTGTGAATTTGGGAGGAAGCCAGTGTACCCGGGGAGAACCCATGCATGCTCAGGGAGAACATGCAAACTCCATCCAGAAAGATCCCAGGCCGGGAATCGAACCCGCAACCTCCTTGCTGCAAGGTGGCAGCGCTACCCACTGATTTGTGACATGGACACAAAAAAAAGTGTTAAAATTACTCCTTATTGAAGTTTCACAAATCAGAGAAAGGTTTCAAAAATCCCAAACCTGGTTCTTGTTATTCTACAAGTAGTTTAGAACAATCTAGTCCAGGTATGACGTGTCTAGGTGTTGTAGTTTTTTTAATTATGGTAGAATAAAGTTGCTGAAGGAAGCAAAAAGTAGAATCGCCCTTTATTCATTTCCCGAATCGGAAGCTAGAACCAGAATTCAACATCAGCTTGGTCCAAGAAGATCTGGTACCAACAACAGCATCAGAAAGCCGTTCAACAGTGTGAGTAGACAACAGTGAGAACGACGGATGTAAAAGCAAAGGGAGACCAAAGAGGAGAACTACAGGCTGTAAGAGCAAAGGGAGACGACAGGCTGTAACGATGGAGCAAAACAACATCATGTGACAACAGGAGAAGATGACACATTCCAAATAGTCAAACAACACACTATGAGGAAAAAGTGAACAACTCATGATCTGCACATAATACTTCACGATCTGCACATAATACTTCACATGGACACAATATATATGGACACAGCATATGGACATAACATATCCATCTGATGTAGAAACAAAAACCTATTACCTATACAGCTTCTGTTACATAAGCACGTCAGACATTTCAACACATTTTTGGCACAAATCGAACCTCGTAGTAATTAGGCTGTTATGCTGTCTGCCAATCAGCATAACTGCTTGAGAAAATAGTTTTAGAGCACATTTGCCTGCTTACTTGCACATATATATATGAGAAACAGATTTGTCAGTGCTAAGACCTGTTGATTTTACAATAACTGGTATATGCGTTCCTTTAGGTATGTGTATCAAGGTAGAAATGCATATACAATGCTGCAACAGTGCTCAGACTGAGTCAATCTACTGTTTAGTATATCAAAGCGAGATCACACATCAGGCTTAAATTGGAAGCAGCTGAAGTTTTCCTCCGTTTTGCTAAAAGAGTGTCGAAACATCTCCAGAAGTCAATCAGTTCTGGCAGCGGGTAAATATTAACAGAATCAATGACCAAGTTTGAGAGGTAACTTATAAAGAAATATGAGTGAAATGTTGAATTCAGTTACAAAGTAAAATATAAGGTTCAAGGGTAAAATACAAGCTTAAAAGTGGCATTTTTTTTGTGATATAAAGGAGATTGCAGATTATATTTTTGTTATATTTTTTGCTTCTTTGTAATTAAGATTGGTCAAGGGTGGGACAAAAACAATTTTTCGGAATTTGTCAAATTTGACATTTCACAAGAGAGAGCTAAAGGTAGAATGATCATGTAGGGACAGAAATGGCCACAGCTGTGATTTGGTGTTACCTAATTAAATAAATTTAAGTAGTTTAATCATGAATGCTAACAATAACTACATAGAGGGGGTGTTGGCCTAGCAGTTAGAGCAGTGCACTTGTGCTCTAAGAAGGCTGCATGTACCCTGTTTGTTCCCCACAGCCTGTGCTCTGGCTCTCTGAGCAAGACCTTTGACGCCACACCGCTCCCCGGTCGCCGCACAGTGGCAGCCTACTGCTTACCAAGGGGATGGGTTAAATGCAGAGATACATTTCTTCAATGCATAAAAAAAAAGAAAAAAAAAAGGGTTCTTTTATTTAACCCAATAAAGATAAAATGTCAAAGGTACAAAATGGATCCAAAAATGAGGTCAAAGAAACAAAAACTACTCAAAATAACCAGTAACAGAACTAACTTAAACAAACTGACCTGCCTTATTAAAACAAAGAGGAACTTAAATAGTGGCTGATCAGTTCACAAAAGAAACACATGGGGCAAAACATACACAAACCTAACTAAACCTAATGAAGCAAAACCCCATTTCCCCCCATAGCACTGATGTGGTATAGTCCAAATTAGCTCAGCCCTTCAGCCACCTGCTGGTTCCTCAGTCAAGGGACTACTAGAGCAACTGAAACAGAATCTTAACAGAATAGGGTAAACCAGAATATGCAAACTAATTTTGAAATACACTGCAGTGGTGATAAATAAATTCCATATAATTAAATGACTCTCTAAATGAAACCCTATAGGAATAAAGTTAAATTATTATTATGTGGAAGATAGGCAGTCTTGTTTGGGAGTTAGGGTCCCCCCTTGAGTAATGTTAGGGGAAACGCTGAATCAAGATAAGCACATCTTAACTAGCACACAAGCCTTTAACTGTAAAAAAAAAAAATAATAATAATGTTTTCATAGCATGATTTAGTGTCCTCTAACAAATAGGTTTCTAATACATATCAAAAATGAACACATAATTGCTGGCTCGCCTGGTAATCTGTGATACCGGGCATTTGCCCGGTGGGCCGGTCCTAATTTCAGCATGCGAAATTAAATTATACCGGCCCCTACACATACTCTCCAGCTGAAGCACCTTACCTGAGACAGTAAATAACTCAATGAGCTGAAGAAGTAATACAATTGTAACTACCTAAATTATGTATACAGTATATATAGTCCTTCCTTGTCATGCACATCCTTGTGACGGTTGCCATATGGTGTCATTTTCTTTTTCTTCAAACTGTAAAATCCTTGCAACAAACTAAATTATTATAAAACTAAAATGCTTTCTTTAAACTAAACTACGATGTTCCTTTTATATTTGGTGAATTTATGTTCGAATATTTTGCAAAAATATGTTGCGGTGAATGATGGGGTTTTGCATCTAAAGGCTAACGTTTCCCGTCTTACGTGCATTGTTGCCAGTTGGGGATGTTTCCCAATTTGGCAGTTTAGGATGGCCGTCTATGGGTAAAAAAATCTTTTCTTTAGATTTATGGCCTAAGAGATCAACAGACTTTGGTTCAAATTGGGTGAGATTTCGTATATCCAGGCGGTTTATGAACTTTTTTTGGGCTGGAAAACGTGAGTCAGTGACATCTGGCTACCTTGCTCATGTGGTGAGTGGGGAAATTATGCTGCAGCAGTCACTGTCACGTCCATGTTAATAACCAAAGCCAGTAAAACCGCATTATAGAAGTATTGGTAATGGTTGTCCTGATGCTTGAAGATAGATCTGTTAATCCACAATATGTATTCATATTGTTTCACATTTGAGACGCATGTGTTGGACTGTGCTTCTTTTTTTTTTTTTTTTCGGGGGGGGGCATAAGTGGGCCGGTGTAGATGGTGTAAATGTATCTAAAAACAGCATTTATGCAGCTGTTAAGGTATATGTAATTTAAGAACATTTTTGTTTTTCTCTTTTTTTATTTATTTCAGGACTTCTTCAAGAGTTTGAGGCTGTTGACAAGACCGACCCAAACTGTGTGATCATTGCAGATGCAGCAGAAAACTTTTCCTATCAGAATTTGAATGAGGCATTTCGGGTCCTCATAGGATTGGAAAAGCCAATATTATTTTCCCTTGGCCAGGGGTAATAAATGCAGACCAAATGTATATCACAGAGTAAGCTAAACGATTCTGATTTTCTGGCTTTTCTCCTTTCTTAGAAGATACTACAAGGAGACGGATGGGTTAAAACTGGACGTCGGTGTTTACATGAAGGCTCTTGAGGTATATTTGTTCTATCACTTACTCTGTTAGGCAGTATTAACTACTGCCCCTCTGCAGTCCTATTTATAATGTAAGCTTCCTTTTTTCCAGTATGCTTGTGACTTAAAGGCAGAAGTAATTGGGAAGCCATCCCCAACCTTCTTCCAGAGTGTTCTCAGTGACATGGGGCTGAAACCACATGAGGTGAGTAACACGGTACCTGACCATGAAGACCAAATATGGCTATACAACACATGTAATCGTGGAAATGCATGGGATAAACCACATCAAGCCAGACACATAAGTAAACATAAGGATCTTGTCTTACTGTTTGATTGATTGATTTTATTGATCTCACAGTGGAGAAATGTACTCCTTACATCGTCTCAATAGTCAAAAACCAGAAGAAGGTGCCAAAAAAGGTGCATTATATTGATAATACCAAACCAAAATACTGCATGTTTGCACCATATTTAAAATGCTCTTAACTTCCATATCAATGCGTTTCTGCACCATGTTGTTTTTTTTTTCCCCCCGAAAATATAATTGATCACTGCTGCACTTCATGAAATGTAAATCTTAATTTTACTGCTAAGCCACTGCTTATGTTAGAGAGCAATTGTTATTTTTTATACACGCTGTGTATACAAATCAAGGGTGTAACTTTTTAATGAAATTTGGTGGGACACTCTGGTAGCGGCTGATGGATCTACAGTTTCTCAACCCATTGCTTTCATTACCTTCTTGTATTTTAGAAAAACTGAGCTCAAACATATATATATATACTGTATATTGAATGCTCTCCTATTGTTGAGAACACAAGAGAACCATAATACAGTATTTATATTTATAGAGAAATGCTTTTCAGTGCATTATTTATATATATATATATATAATATTAATATATATATATATATATATATATATATATATATAGGGCCCAAAAATAATCTATATAAAAATAAAGAATAACAATATATCATGCATCCCTAGAATGTACAATTTCAATTCCATCTATCCATCCATCCAGAAAAATATGGATATGCTTCATTTTAAATATAGCATAGCATATTTTTTTTTCTTGTAAACTTTCTGGTAAACTTGGAGATATATTTTATTGCATGTTGCATATCCTAGTAAATCTGTTTCACCTTTAAATCTGCAGCTCTCCCTACTTCTGTCTGTGCTCTGTTTAAAAAGATTTATGAACATCTTTACTAATATGATGCCAGAAACTAAATTCTGTATGTGCAATAAGAAAACGTGTTAATTTTAACCTGTAACTGTGAGTCATGGTCCTCTGAGAAGGCCAGCTTTTTTAACAAGTAAAGAAGAACACAACATTTAAAATATGTTTTCTCGAGCTGCTTGCATTTTAATACTAACTTGTATAAAATTGCAATCTAATCTAAAAATCTCCGTATATCTGACCAACAGAGTTTTCGGTGGCATCTTTAATTTTTTTTAACCAACCCGTCTCCTAACTTTTACTTAAACACACATCGAAGTAGCTGTCTGTTAATGCTGCTGTGCGTCTATCCTCCAACCAAGTAGCTACTTTGTACGCGGTGAAATGTGACCGCAAATCAGATGCCTCGAAGCGCCCACTGTGTATTAAATATAAAAACAGGTTATTGCACAGGGTATTAAATTGTAATTGCACATTAGATATTGCACAAGTTATTACCGTTATATAGTGTGTCGACTATTATATAATTAAAGTAATATAAGTTAAGTTAATGAGATAATGGTCCTTATATATATCCCATTAAAAGGAGATATCTGTTCTTTAAGCTATTAGAAATGAGAAAAGAAAGATAACAATAATTACCAGTACTTAGAAGATTGTTTTTTCAACATGGTTCAACGAGTAAGGGAGAGCATTGAACTCTCCCAGCTAATATACAAGTGTTCTTTTCTTCTTCTGCTTGCATTTTAGGCTCTGATGATTGGAGATGATCTTGTGAATGACGTAGGAGGGGCCCAATGCTGTGGCATGAAAGGGGTGCAAGTTAGAACAGGCAAATACAGGTCAGTTTCTTTGTGGTGATGTTTAGCCTCTTTTGGGTATACCGTATTTTCACGACCATAAGGCGCACCGTACTAAAAGGTGCAGTCTCAGTTATGTGTACCATTTCTGTATTTAACACACACATAAGGCGCACCGGACTATAGGGCGAGTTTTTTATATGCAGGTACATGTCCTCTACTACGTTTAAATACCTCTACTGCGTATTTAAAAATACAGCGGGAGCAAAACTGAGTATGACTGTGCTTTATTCATGTATTTATTACAAAGTATTAATCAAACCTGGGAGCTGGCCGTGAGACAGACACATCGCTGATGACAGAGCTGTGATCACTCATAAATTAACTTAAAATCCTGAAACCTGCCGACGGAATATGTTCGCTTTTATTACCGGTATCCTGGTGCCTGCAGTTTAAATTATTTAGATGAAAAACACCTGCCAGCCACCGCGGTGAACCCGGAGGCTACCCGGCCTAGAGGTTGCTGTTGAAGGGATTTCTACTGTCGGCGCCCCGCTGGTATGTGGGGGTCTGAGCGCCTCCGACAGAAATAGATAATCTGGATGAACTGACTGCAATTATGAAGTTTTCAGGTGGACTTTCTCACTTAAAAACATATTAAAACTACTTTATTCCCACTGATCACACCAAATATAGCTGCAAGATGTAGATAATTTAGATGAAAAACACCTGCCAGTCGCCGCGGTGGACCCGGAGGAGACCCGGCCCAGAGGCTGCTGTTGAATTAAGTTTTCAGGTAGAAAAATAGAGCGGGAGCAAAACTGAGTATGATTGTGCTTTATTCAAGTATTTATTACAAAGTATTAATCAAACCCATCAAAGTCATCATCCTCTGTTTCTGAATTAAACAGCTGCGCTAAATCAGACATGCCAATTTCCCCTTCTTCGCTGTCAGAGTCACTTTCCGTGCCGGGCGGCTCCTCAGAAATGATGCCGGCTTTTGCGAAAGCTGAACAACAGAGCCAGCAGACACGTTAGCCCAAGCATCAACAATCCATCCGCAAACGGTGGCGTAACTTGCCCGGCGCTGCCTTCCACTTTTCATTAAACTGTGGTCTCCGTCTGTCATCCATCGCTCCCACGCCACTCGCAGCCTTACTTTGAACGGCCGGTTCACACCGATGTCGAGCGGTGGAAGTTCCTTTGTCAGACCCCCCGGATAACAGCGTTCGTTTGATTCACCTTTTTTTTCACATCGGCTGTGAGATGGGCACGCAGTCACAGATTAACAGCGATGGTGATGCGTGGAAAAAACCACCTGGTCTCCTCACATACACCTCCCTCAGCCACGCTTTCATCATCTCCTCATCCATCCAGCCCTTTTCATTTGCCTTAATATCATATGTCATCAGAGCGATGTGTCTGTCTCGCTGTCAGCTCCCAGATCAGCTTCTCTGATTGGTTGATGCGGCGCGTCCAGCAGCAAAACTTCAATTTTTCCATCTCGAGCTGCAGCAGCGCGTTGGCGGCACGTCAGATGCTTAAACGCTCCCGACGCGCTGCACCTGCTGCTCAAAACGCTGCTGCGCCTATACGCGCGTCAACCATTGACTTTGCATGTAAACACGCTGCTTCAGCTGCACCTGCTGGGTCCGGTTCACACCGATGTCGAGCGGTTGAATAACAGCGAGCACAGCTTAATTTGTTAAACCATGTTTTTCACATCAGCTGTGAGATGGGCACGCATGGAGTTACAGATTAACAGCGATGGTGATGAGTGGAAAAAAACCACCTGGTCTCCTTACATTCAGCCACTCTTTCATCATCTCCTCAATGAGGTGGTCTCAAAAGTCGCAGTTACAACACACATAGGGCGCACCGCACCAAAGGGCGCACCGCACATTTTGAGGGAAAAAAAAGACGTTTAAGTGCGCCTTATAGTCGTGAAAATACGGTATATCAGATATTCCTTCCCTCTTTGGAACAGGGTTTCCATTCCAAAGCATCCCTGAAAGTTTAAAAAGAAGAGAAATCTCATTATCTTCAAAATAATATATATATATTTTAAATAATTTCCTTTCATAGATTATATCCAACAACCATGTGTGTTACACCCTGCATTTAGAACCCGATGATGAGCACAATGTTTATTTTCTACCACATGATGGCGCAGCTTGAGCATATTTCTGCATTCGTATCCACAAAGCCTCCTGTGAGCCACCCAAGCTATTCTTAAATCTTCCAGATTTGTTTGTCTAAGACTCCTCCAGAAGAAGTGTTTATCCTCTCTCCCTCATTGACCGGCATGTCTGAGTCACCCAGAGATTTATGGTCCCGAACCTCGGGATAACTCTAAACTCATCCATATGGTGTAATAACACAGAGGTTATTTGCAGATTATTTTCATTTGGCAATTATGGCTTAATGGAAACACTAAAGTCGCTTAATTGGTTTGCCATTTTCCGTTATCTTTCTTTTTTTTTCAGATTTTTCTTTGATTTTTCAGAGTTTCAGCTACTGTTCTATAAGTGATTCCCAAACTTTTTGGACTTGTGTACCGTTTTGGGCATTTTTTATTACCATGAGTACCCCATTGTTGAAAATATCAACATACAATAACTAATTATAAAGACTATTTTAATTGATCTTTTTAACTTGATCTTCCAATTCTTATGCATTTTATTCTTTCCATCTCAAAAAAAAAAAAAAAAAAAAACATATTAATGTTCCCTGGAAGCTAGCAAGGATTCAAAATAAATACAAAATAAAGTAATATTATAAACCTGTATTTATAAAAGTCGAGCTTCTCTGAGTAACTCCTTTATAGTCAGATTTAAACTTGATGAATTGGGAACAAAATACAGTGTTACTTTGTTTTCACCAAAACACCTGAGCTGCTTTGAGCTCCTATAGCTTTGTGTGTAAAACAGCTGATACCAGGCTGTCCTCTACATCCAGTATGTTCCTCTGCTTGGTATTGATGTGTGTCACAGCTGAAGGTTATTTCAAACATGTAAAATATTTTTCAATTTGGTCCTCAAAACAAAACAGAAACAGATCCCAGCCCTATTTTATCTTTCTACGTAAGAAATAAAATATTTTCATGTACTCCTTGCAATGCACTTGCGGACCACTTGGGGTTCGCTTACCCACATTTGGGAAACACTGCAATAACCTAACTTTCCTTTAACCTAACTGTATCTGTATTTCTGTTCTCTCTGATGTGCTTTGTGGTCTTTGTGATGTTTGTTGGCTAATGATCTGGAACAAACCTCTATAGACACTAGAATGATACTAAGATGGAACGACTGAAGTAGGGCTGAAACATTTTCCCAAAAATCATAATCTTAGATTTTATTTTTTTCATCCAGCATTTTGATTGCGATTTATTTACATAGTTTACCATTACCTTAACTACAAGCATGAAGATGTTTCACCCCAGTCTGGTGTTGCTCCGATACCGATACCAGTATCGGGCAAGGCTCCGATCCAGCATTAAAATGGTGGTATGTGTATTGGCAATACCGACAAATAGGGCAGCGATACCATTCTGAGAGCCAAAAGTTTATTCAACTTTTGTCCCCCATTACAGGTAGGCAATAAAAAAGTACCGGATTCACTTTGTATTACCCCTTGCTCACACTGGCTCCAGTGCGGTTACCGAGCCGACGGAGACCGCAACTCCCGCACACCCCCTCTCACACCGCCCTTTTGACTACGGTGCGGTGCGGCTCTGCGGCTCCGGCAACAGGTCCGGAGATTTAACTCGCGAGAACAGAAGTTCACTTGAGTTCACGTAACTTCACGCAATAACACGGCCCAAATAAGGATATTTGCGAGAGCTTGTTGCGGAGGGCTCCGGCACGCCGCAAGGATAGCTTTCTTGCAGAATTTTCTGCAGCGCCGGAGTGTCTCGGTAACCGCTGCCGGACAGCTCAGCAGCCGGTGAGAGAGGTGTACTACTTTTTAATGACTTGGAATCACTGCGGCGCCGCACCCACCGCATCGCAACGGTAAGGCCGGAGTCAGTGTGAGCCGGGGGTTAGTCTTTTTCCTGCTCCACAAACAGGTTCTAACCAGAGTAGAAAAAGAAGTGGGAGGCCACGTTGCACAACTGAGCAAGAAGATAAGTACATTAGTCACTAGTTTGAGAAACAGACACCTCACAGGTCCTCAACTGGCATCTTCATTAAAAAGTACCCACAGTAGCCTGTTTGTGCTGTCCTCTGAAGGGAGTAGTACACACTGTTGTAGGAAATCTTCAATTTCTTAGCAATTTCTCGCATGGGGCCTTCATTTCTAAGAACAAGAATAGACTGTTGAGTTTCAGATGAAAGTTCTCTTTTTCTGGCCATTTTGAGTGTTTAATTGACCCCACAAATGTGATGCTCCAGAAACTCAATCCGCTCAAAGGAAGGTCAGTTTTGTAGCTTCTGTAACGAGCTAAACTGTTTTCAGATGTGTGAACATGATTGCACAAGGGTTTTCTAATCATCAATTAGCCTTCTGAGCCAATGAGCAAACACATTGTACCATTAGAACACTGCAGTGATAGTTCCTGGAAATGGGCCTCTACACACCTATGTAGATATTGCACCAAAAACCAGACATTTGCTGCTAGAATAGTCATTTACCACATTAGCAATGTATAGAGTGTATTGCTTTAAAGTTAAGACTAGTTTAAAGTTATCTTCATTGAAAATTACAATACTTTTCCTTCAAAAATAAGGACCCCAAACTTTTGAATAGTAGTGTATGTGTAAGCCCAATTTAAGCATATTCATTTCTTCTTAATCTATTGTGACCAAACTGAGGGTCTCTGAAGTTTGAAAATTGCATTTAATTAAACTGTAATTATATTGTAAATGCAGTTTATTGCTGATCCCTGCTAAGAGGTGGGGTCTTTTGACTAATTAGGTGACTTTTAAAGAAGGTTGGTTTCCTTGGCTTTTATTAAGGGGTATTAGATTGGCAGGAGTGAATAACTGCCTCACAATCAAAATGTAAATACAGTAAATTAGAGTTTTTTTGTTGTTTTTTTCCCAGGTAGGGTAAAAATAACCTGGCATTATGAACAAAAGCAGAGTGAATTTGTTTATACCCACTCTGAAATCTGTCAATCATTGCAGGCGCAAACACGGCTAACCAAATTGGGTCACTACTGCAATGAGTCTGAGCAGGAACTAACAGCTAACCTCAGTCGGCCAGAATCACTAAAGCAGCATTTGTTCAGCGGAGCTATAAACCAGCAGGGTTTTTACCATGGCACGGCAGGACCTGATGCAAAAAGTCACTGCAGTTTATCTTTTTTTTTTCTTTTTTGGTCAAGTTACCCAGGCGACTCTGAGTAATCTGCGCGAGCATCAGTCATTTTAATGCAGCAGTCAGAGAGCAGATCCACACAACTAATAATACCTCCAGTTGTGCAGTTATTCCTGGTTTATAAATGTCAAATGCGTTTCCTTTTCATCTTTTTGTTTTGCTATTGTGTATTTTGCAAACAGGCTTGTGCATGTATGGTAAACCTGCTTTGTATTTGACTTTGAAAAGCCATCTTACAGTGATTCAGTGCTTAGGAGGCAATTCTGGCTAAAATGCGTTTGGTTCAAATAACTTTATGTTCGTGTTCCAACAGTTAAGCCACTTAGGATCCAGAAAGCAGATTCTCTGAATATTTTCTGTCACACATAGTCTAAATTATTATAGCACCACTTGACTGTTGTCATTCAGTAGATGGAAGCAAGATGAACACAGCAAAATAGTTTGTGCGATCTGTTTTTGCCTTTATTACATCTCGCATTTAAGCGTTTCTTTTTTATTATTATAACTAAACTTCCTATCGTTTTCTTGGCGTAGCAGTGAAGGACTGCAGTGCTTCTACTGCTCCTATTACTCTTCTCCTCCTCTACATGTTGTTTTTGATCAATTTAATTCTCTTTGAATTGAGAGCGAGTCGTGTGTTATTATTTTGAGAGCGTTTTGGGTTTCCTTAGCACCATCTGACTGACACTACACACCAATATCCAGAAATTATAAATAATGTTTACATAGTTTACATATTTTAATAAAATATGTGCAATGTTTTTCTGCATTGTTTTATTTTTGTAATAATGTCGAGTTTTTTTGTGTTTTAAGAAAAAGGGCAAATAATGATGATATTTGATAACAGAGATGTCCAAGTCCAGACCTGGAGAGGATCTGTGCTGTAACTTTAGATATCAAACCTAAATTAAATAGAGATTGATGGCTTTTAGGGAATTCCTCACCTCTATAACGATACAGGGATGCATCCAGAAGTTGAAATGTCACAAAACCCTTTGTTTTTCTTAAAGGTATAGTGGAGGATGTTCTTTTTCCAGGTGGATCATCCAAATAAGTGGTCCTCCTAATTGTCAATCATTCTGGTAATATGTTTTATGTAAGGCCATCCTACGTGCTTGTCCCCATTTTCACTTACCAGTGGTGAGTCTGAAATAGTAGAAAAATTGCAAATCTTCTTTTGGAAAGTAAGCCTGTATGAGCAATGCGAACAGCAAATTTAAAACAGAGCATGCACAAGGAGAAATGGGCTCATACACGCTCTCATACAGGGTTGTGCATGTGCAATTTTTTAAAAAACTGAACTTTTCAAAAATTCTCCAAAATCCTCCACTATACCTTTAAACATTATAGCTACTTATTAACTTTGATATCTTTAGTTCCATAGTAGAAAATGTATCTACTTTCAGTATAATGTCTGTCATTTTTCAGGACGCATAGTTTGTATATAAATTTCTCCAGAAAACAGTCCTAATTATTTCCATATAATCTAGTTATTTTACTTTGAGTCCTGCACCCTGCCTCTCGCCCACAGACGTTCAGATATAGGCACCGGCCCCACCGCGACCCTGATGGAATAAGCGAGAGAAGACGGATGAAGTTTTTTATCTTCTATAACATTTTAAGAATTAGTTTTAAACCTATAGTTGTTCTATCAGAAATCAGCTGAGATAGGATTAAATGTATATCTTCAAAAACATTTAGAGATGTTTATTAAATTTAGTCTCCATGTTTTATGGAACTGATTCTATGAAGAGTAGATTAAAAATAAGTGACGTATGAGGTTTATGTTGGTTTAAAATTAAACCAAAAGATGCTCTACAAAATATAGGCCTAAATAATCCATTGAGGCCACAATTGTTAAAGTATGTTTTCCATAAGTAACTTCCAAAATATTTTCTTATATAATTTTTTTGGTAATTAAATATATGGGTTCTGTTTAACTTAAGAGGAAAAGTGATGTTCATTCAAAAAAATAGACTTTTTATCTCTAAAGACTCTCTGAATAAAGTAACCCTGTTACTTTATAAACAGTATACTGTTTAAAACCCTAAAAGGTTTTAACTTTTTTAGGGTTCACCAATTACACAGGTATTCTCATATCCTTTTTAAAAAAAACCTGCACTCTCCACTTTAAAAAAAAAAATGCACATGCACAACCTGTACATGCTCCCGAGAGAGAATGCCTATTAAATGCGCGCACAAGCCCATGTCTCCTTGTGAACGCTTTGTTTAAAAGTTGCTGTTTGCATCGCTCATACACGTTTACTTTCCAAAAGAAGATTTGCGATTTTCCACTATGTCAGACTCACCAAATAAGTGAAAATGTATTTAAAACAAAGAATTGCGGTGAAAAAAGCCTTATGTAAACTTATCAACAGAATGATTGACAATTAGGAGGATCCCATATTTTGATGATCACCCGGAAAAAGGACATCCTCTATTATACCTTTAATAAATGGAATTTCAATCCATATATCTGTCAGGATCTCCACCAGTTGATCACAGTGTAGAGGTATACAACCATACACGTAAAACAGACTTTACCCTAATGGCAAATTAGCTACACCAATTTAGCTAACAGCCCTGTTTTTGGACTGTGGGAGGAAGCTGGAGTACCCGGAGAGAACCCATGTATGCAAAGGAATAACATGCAAACTCTATGCAGAAAAATGCTATAAACTGCTCCACCATGCAGCCCTTCGTAAAGGGTTTGTTTTGGCTAAACAAGCGATGGAAAATTATATAAAATTATAGTTAAGTGACATCCTATAATGATCTCAAGATGTTTTGCTTTTATGATGCATAAATATCTAAACAATCATTCATGTGTTAAACAGAATCAGCTCATACTAGTTAAGGTCTCTCCAAAGACCCGTTTCTATCCGATCTGAAAAAATACGAGTAACCGTGACAGTAATGGTGTTTCAGAGGGACATGGAAGACGTGAGATTTAACATTGTTTAGGCAAACAGCCCGAGTGAACTCTGGCCTGCTCAGCGGAGCTATAAACCCTTAGTCAGATCTATGAAAACACAGCTGTTTCCAAGTCAACCAGATGCTGCACAGGCCTCCATTTCCCATCAGGTTTGTAAGGAGGGAGCTTCAAAATACCTCAGTGACCCGGTGACAGGGGCAGGAACATAAAAAAGGGTCAAAATATTAGACAAATCAGACATAGTGAGATT
Organism: Cyprinodon diabolis; assembly: GCA_030533445.1. Lineage (NCBI taxonomy): Eukaryota > Metazoa > Chordata > Actinopteri > Cyprinodontiformes > Cyprinodontidae > Cyprinodon > Cyprinodon diabolis. The sequence continues at coordinate 17,540,035 of CM060071.1, forward strand.
TAATAAAACTGTAGCTAAATAATGTTCGCTGGCAGGATTTCTCTCCGCTTTACTGCTGTTATGAACAAGGCATGCCCTGCAGAAGCATTTGTATGATTTAAACTTTTTGTCGCATTACAGCCTACTTGTATCTAACAGAGGTTTTGGCGAGTTGGACGTATGTTTTTACTCTTACAACTAGTATGATGATAGAAGTTGGTTTCCAAGCCTTGTTACATCTACTGTGGCGCCGTCACATGCAGCTGTTAGAGAGTCTGACTGTGTTTCCACAGTAAGGAAAGGTCAGCAGACAGGCAGCGTTTCGTAGAAGCATCAGTCAGCATTACCTGTACCTGAGAAGTTCTGATGAGGTCTTAACATTGATGCTTCTGAAATGTCCATTAAGGTTCCTACAGACCAATAACAAGCCTTTGGAAATATTCCCTTTTATGAGCAAAGAGATTTTTAAGGGACTGATTTGATTTCATGATTTGTTAAGGACTCTGTGAGAAGCATTCTAGCTAGCTGATTTGTTATTAGTTTTTGAATGGAAACCTATGCAGATAGTTAGGAAACATACCTTTAACAAAACGCAAAGTTTTGTTTTTTCTCTTCTTCTTTTTCCATTCTAAGATGGAAAATTCTTTAGTCTAAAAGACAATTTGAAGGCTGGTCCAAAATTATGTCTTTCATTCCAGCATATTTTTTCATATTCCTGCTTTTTTTTATTTTTCCAACATTTAAAGGTCAACATGATTTTTTTATTTTTATTTTATTTGAACATAAGACAATGATTAAAAACAGAACAATTTAGAAAGCAGTGGAAATGAAGATACCACTGAGGAAAAAAAATCTTTCCCACGATGCTTATTTCATCCAACCCCTTTGCTGCATAAATCTAAATAATTACTGTCTATATAATAATAATAATTATTATTATATAAAGTTATTAACATTATCCATAACAATAAATACACATAAGACTGTCAACTGTAGTACTAATAATTGTAATAGTAACACCATTCATCAATTTATAATAATATTCACCATTAATACAATACTACTATGATTAAAGTTCTTGTTGTTATTATTATTTTTTATAAGAAAGCTGATAACAATGATAACTATAGTCACCATAATTGATGAGAAATACATTATGATAAGGAGAGTGTTGGCCTAGTGGGTAGAGCAGTGTGCTTGTGCTCTGAGAAGGTTGCAAGTACCTGATTCTACCCCCACTGCACTCTGGGTCCCTGAGCAAGACCCTTAACCCCTGAGTACTCCTCAAGCGCAGCACAGCGTACAGAGAGACGAAATCAACTCTCTGCATTTAACCCATCCCCTTTGGGGAGCAGTGGGCTGCCATTGTGCGGTGCCCGGGGAGCAGTGTGGTGTTCAGTGTCTTTGCTCGGGGACCCAGAGTGGCAGTCTGTGGGAGTGGGGCTCGAACTCAGAACCTCTGGATTCTAAGTGCAATCCCCTTAACCACTACCCATTCCCTTCATTCTCCAGGGCGTTCCACAATGTAACTCCACATATAGACACACAAAAACTCATCCTGGTGGTTTTCACTGAGGGTATTCTTAAAATCATGGCCCCTCGTAAAGGATAGTTTTCATCTCTATTGGTGAAAAGATTTTGGATATTGAGTGGTAGAAATGATTTACTGGCTTTGTACCTGATCTGTGCTGTATGATAATGATAAGGTCCTGAAGTTCAAGTAATTTCAATTGTAAAAACAGAGAATTATGACTTCTATATTTCTGTGTTTTAAATATTCTTTTTGAAAGAACTCCAGCCCATCAACTGGATAAAATGGACACATTTTCCTGAGCTTGTGATGTTGTCGGACTCCATTTTATGAGCAGTGAGAGCATATAGGTGCTGTAATAAGTAGTCAAAGAATGGAACCTTGAGGAACCCAATGTTTAATATCTGTTTATTTATATTTTAAAAATGTAGCAGCAACCTACCAGTCTGTCAAATAAGATCTGAATCACTTGGGCACATTAGTACCACCCTTTTACAGTCTATGTATCTAGAATCTAGATCCTGTAAAACCAACACAGAATCTTAAAGGTTTTGTGGAGGATTTTCGAAAATTTTTTTAAAAGACCCGACCTCTTTACTTGAAAAAAATAAAAAAACTGCACAGGCTCAATCCCTGTGTGCGAGAGCATGCACAAGCTCATTTCTCCTCGTGCACGCACTCTGTAAAAGTTGCTGTTTGCATCGCTCATGCAAGCTTACTTTCTAAAAGAAGATTAACAATTTTTTCACTATGTCAGACTCACCATTAGTGGAAATGAAGAAGAGCACGTAGGATGGCCTCATTCACCAGAATGATTGACAATTAGGAGAACCACTTATTTTGATGATCCACCCGGAAAAACAACACTCTCCACTATACCTTTAAGATGCGTACCAGTTTAGAAGCCATTAGTTGCCAGTAGTTGAAATGAAAACAAGGGAGATATAGTTTATCGTTTAAAAGGAATCATCTTTCTTTTCACTTATCTTTGTCAAATATGTTAAGGTGATGTCTCCCAACAGACACATAGGTGACCCTCAAATGTCAGACTATAATTAGTAATAATATGAGTTACACTTCTGTTTTAAACCTGCATCCAGAGTTGAGTTGTTATGTCATTATTGGGTCATTGCTGCTTGTAACTATAATGCTCTAAGAGGTGTTATTCAATATGTAGTTAATCGAATTTCTTATATGGTGCGAAATGCATAGTAAAGCATTGCCTATGATTTTTTTTTTTTTTTATTCCATATCATCTGGGCCTTTTTGTGGCATTGAGATGAAAGTGAACTTAACAAACGTTTACAAACGATATTAGGTGAGTTGTTAATACTGTTATTACTTATTACCAAGGCATTCAAATGAAGGCTTCTCTATAAACGGGTTTGCAGTTTTGAAACCCTGGAGAAACTAACCTTAATACTTTACTGTCTGCACTATTAAAACACTTTAGGTATATGGCATCATGTTGAGACAAGAGAAAGATTTCTGTCAAGAGTCATAAATCAATATTTTGAAATTAAGACTAATTAATTCCTGGACACGTCGATCCAGAACATGTAAGCAAGTTACCAGAGGTGGAGTCTTATTCTTTAGGTTTTCATTATGGGAAAACAAGATATCTAAAATCAAATTTTTGAGAATATCAGAAAATATGACGGAGGCAATAATACTTTGGAAATTACTTCGACAACAAAGCAAGAGGTTAGTTCTCTTCACTCGTCGAGGAAGATAATGTTAGTTATTGATAACCACCACAAAATGATTATAGCAAGTAATCTACTTCTCCTTCTTTAAGGTGCATTCTGCAAAGGAAATATTCAAAATAGACCACAAACTTTTAGTTTCTGGAAATGCACCATATTGGCATGGCTTCTACTGGGTGCATTCTAGAAAGAACTAGGCTAAGGCTTCATCAGAAATGGATGTTGAAGTGTAGTCCCATTATAGGGATAATTGCAAAGAAGCTGTTCTGCTAGTGCTCAGCTTTTCCTGGTTCCTAAATAATGAGCTACAGTTAGTGCAACCCAAGGCAGCCAGAGAGCCCTTTACTCTTTAATGTAGAACAGGTTTTCAGAGCGGGGCCAGTGAAAGAAATGTGTCTGGATTTTACACAGGGTGTGTGGGAAACCTGAGCGCTGATGTTAATCAGCTGCATGGGAACAAACGTGCCAAAGGCATGCTCTGGCACAACCTCTGCTCAAACTTCAGGTTTGGTAGTTGAGCTCTGAGTTTTATTCAGGACATTAAAGGTGTAGAGGATCTTTAACATTACAGTCCTTGTATAAAAACCCAGGCAGTAAAAAAAAAAAGTGTCTATACCAATACATTTTTTACACTGCACTTTTTTAGATGCAGTTGCTGTAAAACTATGACACTGTTAGTCCCCACATTATGTAATTAGTAAAACATTTTAGGCAATATAGTTACCAGCTAAAACAATAGTTTAAGATTAGTTTGACTTTCTGTTTATTACAAGTAAAAAAATGTGCAGCTAAGTAATAGAATCACTTCCTGTATGGAATGTGTGGGAAGCTGCCAAAGATTCCACTTACTATTGAGTTGCTCTATTATTTTGTTCTTTCAAGGCTGCAAACTGCTTTCCATTCTGCCACAAATGTTATTGTATTTTGTGCATATTTCAATAAGTAATGTAGTCTCATAAGTTGAATGTCTTTTCTCCAGATGCAGCATTGGTGCAGTATATGCATATTTTGTTGGAGTCATATTTTTCAGTCTGTTCAGCTTTTTTTTTAACAAACAGTATTTGAACCAAACCTTCTAAACCATGTCATGGGCCTGTGACTTACTTCCATCACTCTTCTCATCTAAGTATCCTCACAGCATGATGCGGTCACCACCGTGTCTCTCTATAGAACTGCTGTCTTTAGGTTGGTGTTCTGTTTCCTCTACATGGCTTGTAGTAGACTCCAAATTGGACGTCTTGTCTCTCGTTAAGCAAATTTCTTTGTTTTTTCTAAACTTCCCAAAAAGACCCAATTTAGAAACCCTACAAGCATTTTCTCTTTCATTAGATCTTCCCTCCTGAGTTGAAGAGCTCTGCAGCTCCTTCAGAGCTGAAATATGCCTCAAGGCTGCTGTTCTTAATAATTCAGTCCAAGTTGACATATCTGCTCAGGTGGAAGGCTGTGCTTGAGAAGGTTTACACTCTGTATCATTCTTTCCATATTCAGAATGAAATGATTTAAATTCCACTCTTTTCAGATTTCTTTTTTATTTGTTTTAAGTTATACAACATCCTGTCATCTTGTCACTCCATAGTTATGCAACACATTTCACCAGTCCTGTACAGAAATGACTGAGGTAACAGAGATGTTGGTGGGTGTACTGTGACACATTGAAAAAAGTTCTCAAAAGGTGTTAACCCTTTTGAAACTGAAGTCTGACACCAAACAAGGGACTAAAGCAAGCAGGAAAGTAAAAAATAAAATAAAACCTTAAGGAGAACATCCTATAAGAGAAATCACTAACTGAAAAGGGAATCTTAAAAAAGGGGTGTGAGCCGCTGTGGACCTTGTAGGGCCGTTTTGGTCGTTGCATCTTAATGTTGTTAATTGATTAAGATAGATTAATAGATATAGCCGAGGTCTACTGTATCTTTGGATGCAATGCAGAAAATAAGTAACAGGAAATGGTTGAAATTTAATCAAAGGACTTTAAGACTGTACTTAAGTCTTTTTTTCTAATCGCCAGAATGTTACCAGAGGATGATACCACCTCTGAGCTGTTTTGTTGGGGGGGTTGACTCTTTTGTGCTTTGGTTTCTTGTTATTTCCCCTGTTTTGAACAGGGATCTCCCACAGTCTCTGACCTCAGTCGGTCCGGCGCTATTTGTTTCTTGTTCTCTTATCGTCAGGGAACTGCATCAGCACGGAACAGGGCAGCTTTGAAGCTGCCTGACATCACACTGCCTCTTTATGTTCTGTTTTCTAACTCTGTTTCCTTGCTTTCTGCATCCTTTCCAATCAAACACAAATCTGCTTAACCTCTCGGTACTTACACACATCAGTCCGATCTGAACTACTACTGATTGGTACTCTAAGTGAACTTAGAGGCTAACAGGAGTTCTGATGAAATCTGGCAGAGAATTACACTCAGCAGCAACCATTTTCCAAAGGTTTACAGCGTAAACCTCTGACTCAGGCCAAAACGTCACCGCTAATGGGAATGTTTAATGTTGGAAACAAGCAGACAGAGCCAGATTAAAGCTCTCAGGAGAGAGGGAAAGCAAATCCCTGATGACACAAAACCACAATGTAAGTTAACTAAAACCGCACCCAGATTTGTGCCCTTTCAGTCTCTGGTCGTCACTGAGGGACGCAACAGGAAGCAAGCTCTTTACTGGGGGTCAGTGGTCATGTGATTATAATTGAGATAAGTGTCTCTTCTGTGCACTTTTCTCAAGGAAGGGAAATAAACAAGGAAATGAAAAAAAAGATGTATTTTGTAACTG